>JAAGKR010006470.1:0-33904 GCA_011419295.1 Clarias macrocephalus
GGTGGTATAAAAAACGCGATCTGTTAATGAAAAGAGATCTGTTTATTTAAAGAATTGACCGTATTTGTTTCTACAGTGACCCGGGACGCCCGGCCTGTTTATGACGGTGACTCACGGTTTAGACAAACACACCTGCACCCATTCGTCCTCATACTGTATATATAAACACACTGTGCTTCGCTGTGCTGCGTGTTACCGTAGCCAGGATGCACCCGTGAAGAGTTTCATCCTCTAACTAGCATCGTGCACAATCTTCCTTCCTCCTGTTTAACAAAAGCCAGTTCCTATCCACAAGAGTCTCGTCAAAGCCATAACAGCCTTTCAGACCACCAGACCACAGGAACTTGGAGTAGCATGAGATCTCTTTGTCCTTCTTGGGTTCCTGTAATAGATCACAGGCTAAAGGATGCGATACACATGCGCTAATGTGAGCGTAGCCGTTTATTTCTTCAACAAACAGCCAGAGAGCAGAATCAGGATTAGATTAGCTAGCATATGGACCATGCATCAGGGATCACGGATCGTGCCACTGCCTTATCCCATCAAGGACGAGACGTTTCAAAAGCTTAGAAGTGGCAGAAGTAACGTGATCAATAAAATATGCTGGGCCTTAAAGCCCAAGAAGGGATTTTAGAAAAGTTAGAGGGGGGAAAAGTGCATCGTATTACATTTGAGTTCAGACCGAGATGTGAAATTAGACTGCGATGATCATTTAAATAGGAGATTTGACATACTGTAGAATCTAAAGCAGTAAAAGGAAAATGACTCCCTGGGCTTAGTTGAAGGAGCCAAAGGGCAAGTTGCATTCAGGTCGATGACGCATTTCCGCTTTAAAATAGGAAGTGTGTTATGTCTAGAAGTTTTGTTTACATTCGTCAAGACTTTTTGTTTTTCTGTCACTACAGTTTAAAACCACTCTTTCACTTGCTTGAAGGAGATTTGTGAGGATTGTTGCATATCTGCATAAACAGGATAATAATCTGCTATTAAAAGAGTAAGAAAAGACGCAAAAGCACATAAGCCATGCTAAGAATAATATAGAAGTAATTGTGCAAAGACTGTATTGCCTCAATGCCTTATTCAAACAGACATATTCTGTTTCAGACATATTCAAACAGTAGCACAGTAACCTTCGTATATACTGTATACATGAACAATAGTCTCGAGTATTTTTCAAATTTAATCCATAACATTTAATTTAATTTTATTTTATTGAATATGAGGAAATGATGGAGGGGGGTTAAGACACAGATACATGCCAGTGATTTGGACACTTTTAAGAGGGAATGAAGGACTTTTGCACTTAATTCTATTTTGCTAATTATTGTGTTTTATTTATTTTTTAAAACCGCGTTTTTTCCGGGGGGGGTGTGGGTGTTGGCTTTGTCCCTTTTATCCTAGGCGTTGCCACATGGGACCATTTGATCTAAAAGATCTGGCACAGGATTTAGCCCGGATGCCCTTCCTGTCTCAACCCTCTCATTTCCTAACCAGGCTTGGGACCGGCACTGCATGCAGTGGCTGGGTCGTGTGGGACATAGAGTCAAGGGTCTTGTCCAAGGTCCCAAGAGTGTCAACCCAGTGGTGATGGGGCTCAAGCCTCTGACCTTATGATCAGCAACCCAGAGCTACCCAAGTGTAGAGCAATTATGTAAACTTTGTAAAACTTTCCCCCAGTTGAATTTTTTTTTTTTTTTTTTTACAAATTTTACAAAAGCAAGAAGGGCAGCTCTACTGTATGTAGAAAATTATTCACAATAAGTACAGTATTTCTCAAATCATTAAAAATATTCCCATACTTTTACGTTAAGCATGAAGCACTGTTTTTACAGTTTCACCACAAAACAACATATATAAGCAACATGTTATGTACAGTAGAGGTGATGTCCGCTTAGTCCTAATGTACACAATTAGGCCTTCTGTCTATTAAAATATCGATATTGATATATGTGATATACAAAATAGCATATAGAGTTATTAGTTCTCTATATTTATGGTTATTAGATATGCTATATTTATAGCAAACGTGCAGCTATATTGCACTCTGATTGGTCACAAATATTACACACTGTACACCTGCCCTATTGATAACTAATCAATTTCACCTTGTTTCTTTTGCAGCTTCTGATGGGACGATGGCCGTTGGATGACACCTCTTTTGGGCTCTTTCTGTGTAAGCTGGTGCCGTTCATTCAAAAAGCATCAGTGGGCATCACAGTGCTGAATCTGTGTGCACTCAGTGTGGACAGGTACCTTCTAGGTTTAACTCGTTTGTTCTCGTGGCATGTACCGTATTTACCATCATGCATTGACAACGGTGTGTAAAAGAGATTGGAATAGCTTTTGATTTCTTAAATAATTGGAAAATATTGCTTCCGGGTTTAACGATTTCCAGGACGACACATTATTATAAAGAAGCATGTGACATGTACAGTAGAGTGTAATATCTAAAAATGAAAGCAGCCAATAAACCTTTAATAAGCTGGAACACTATATGATAGCTACAGTATGTAGTTTACTGAAATATTGCCAGAAATCTTTTTTTGTTTGTTTTTTCAGATGTTAGCAGGATATCGCACGATTAAGCGTTCTTCACTAAACTCTAAACTTAAACTTAAAATCTTCTCATCACGTTCCTGATCTCGCAGCATCTGTTATATTTTACTCGGAGTCCTGATTGCTGAGTGACGCACATGAGAATCCAGACGGGGTGCTGTATAGGGCTGTGATTTTGTTCAGTTCAGTTTAACACGTGACACCTTCAATGGTTAGACCTTTAACCCCGAGGCTCGGCTGAGGAGAACGTGTAGGATTTCATGAACGCGGTCAGAGTCGGGGCAAGAGCTGTAAAGTGGGAATATATCATAACATGTAAAATGGTGCAACACATCAGATAGAGGTTTACGTAGTTATTTTGTAATAACGATATGACGTTTGTGTGCCTGGAAAATTAATTAAGCAGTCTTACTTTTTCTCACAGAGATAAAAGCGATATGATTCATGGGCCGCAGTAACACCCTGCAGTGACTGTAAAATCAGTTCCCATGAAACACTCAGCAGGAAAGATTAATGGGTTCGCTCATTCAGGGTGGTGTCTGGAAGGAAGAAAAAAAAAAAAAAAAAACACACCAGATGTGGGTTACTGAGGCCAGAGACGTCCCAGAAGAGTTTAGGGTTGGCTACGGCGGCGGCTGTTCGCTGTCTGAGACGCAACGAGATCATCCACAAGTTACACTTTTTCAACAAAGAACAGATGATCGTCTACTGTATCACATTCACGTCGTTTCTGATGAAGCTCCGCCTCGAAGTTTAAATTCAAATATCAGTGTTAGAACATCAGCGTTGTCATCTTAGGGCGAATTTGTTCACGTACGTGTTAGCTCCTTCGGGATGAAACCCAAACTACAACGCGGACTCGGAGCGCAGCTGTGTTTGATTTATATCCAGCCAGCTTTGAGGAAACGTCTCGTCTCATCTGAGTCACATGTCTATGTCTCTCTGTTCAGGCATCTGAAAGGTAGATACAACACCACTTGGTGAAATAGTAATGACCCAGCTTTGTAAAACAGAAATGTACAAATGAGTCATGAAAAATACAGTCACGCGTAAAATCTCGAAACACACGCGGGAGAGGAGTTATTAATGCAACACGCAAGGAAACACGGGTTTGAAGGAGGAAAGAACAAGCTTTACCGCAATCAGCGGATCTTTAATATTAACACACGGAATGCTGGGTTTTCATTCAACTTACGGTATATTAACGTCTCTCTGCTTTAACTGTTCTGGGAGAAGGATGGAAGGAACAGCACTTGACTTGACAAAATACTACCTGATGCTCTGACTTTTTAATGAAGAGCACGTTGTGCATTTATTGTTATGGACCATACACAAGACAAGGTAGTTCTTATTCTCGCTCACATAATAACAGCGGGTCACTAGTGCTTGGATACCATCAAGGTAGAAGGTTTTTCTCAGTGCACCAGAGTCATGTGGGATGCGGCAATAAATCCCAGCCGTGTTCCTGAGATGTACAAGTGGTGTTGGCGAATGATTGTGTGTACAGTTCCCACAGACAAATGCGTCTCTTCCACAAGTGTGGAACATTCACGGGAACGACTGCAGTGGGCTCCGATCCCCCTCGGCCAGCGTACCGTTCAAAAGTTTGCACCGTTCAAGAGTCTCATCACCGTACTGTCTTCTGTTAACGTCAATCGCTGTTACACCTCCATTCAGGTTTTTGTTTTTGTTTGTTTGTTTGTTTGTTGTTGTTTTTTTAAAATCACAACACATTATGATTTTTTTTACTAGTCTGAGATTGTAGGGTGTGTCCATCATTTCCTGTTTATGAGATAAGATAACCAAAGGCTTTTTGGACCGTTCAAGCTTCCTAAATGGGTTCTATTTGGAAACTTCTTTGGAAAAATCTGCTGTTGGGTTCTTCAGAGTCCTTAAAATGTTGAGCAAGGCCCCTACTAGGCCCTTTACAGCCCCAAGGGTGTAATAGGATGGTTGACCCTGTGCTCTGACCCCAACTTCATTCCATGTGAAAAGCCAGTTTCCCTTGAGGTTTACTGAAGCGCATGCAGTACGGACCAAAAGTCTGAGAGACCTAGTGAAAAAGCTTTTCTTTTTTTCAACTAGACACAAAAAGTCAAATGATATTATAGTAAAAACATACTCAAGTGAAAATTTTTTTTATAATTTTTTGCTTTAATGACGTGCAGTCGAGCTGGCAAGGACTCATCAAGTTCTGTGCAAAAACAACAGACTGCATAAGAGCAGGACAAACCTTCCGTGACATCACACGTAGGTTTTCTGAAAGCACTTTTCCTACTCAAATGTGGGAGCTCTGGTCATCACCATGATGGCAAGAGCTGACACTACCTTAATCCTGGTTAATCCATGGATGGGCAAAACAAACGAAGCCAGGCTGTTGGTTGGAACATGCCTACTTACCTCAATTAGCACAAGCTTCAGCTTAGCTAAAATGTTAAAAGTTCATTCATAGACTCATGTTACTTTGCATTTGATTGAACTTCGTCATCCTCCACGCATTGCAGGTATCACTCAAATCAGCCATGCCCCAATTATGCATGATGTTATAGCTTAATATAATTGTAACTGATGAGTTACATAGAAATTCACCCCCTGTATGGTTGTCATAAATGGGAAATTTAGAGTTGGAGTCCGAAACGATTTTTTATCCCAGGCGGAAAAATTCTGTTGTAAAGATGTATATTTTAACATAGGGTTCTATGGGAATCGACTCACTTTTGGAACCAGCTCCTAGTGGTCATTTGAAAAATTGCATGTTTTTTTTTGCACTTCCACGTTGGACTCATTTTTCAGACCCGGAGGTTGACCCTTGACTAAAACCAATAATCCATGTTAGATCAAATCCATCGGGGTGTTGCCTCAACATGTGCTTTAGTGGAAGCAATAAATCACAAATTCGCTAAAAATATTGCATTAATATTTAAAAGATGTAAAACCATAAATTTGCTTACGTCTTAATAGTGACCAGGAAATTGTGCGAAATCTGATTTAATCTTTGATTTAATAGAAAACATTAAAATCATCAAGATGTTTTCCATTTTCTTTTTTCTTTCCAGTTTTTAATTGAAAGAATAGAGAAGTAAATAAATCCCAGATTTTCAAAGTGGCCCCGGCTCAGACTTTTGAACCCGGCTTTATGTAAATTTACCACAGTAATAAGGCTGTACCTAAAAGTCAATTCAGCCTTAAGGGAGGACCGTCAGACTGTTTATTCTTCATCTGGACAGCATGTAAGAGGTGGAAAAGCAAATATAAAATGTCTTTAACGCTACCTAGTGGTTGTATGTAGTACAAATCGCAACAAACACACACAATCTTGCATTAAATAACATCTGATTTTGCATTTGAGTTGACATTAAAAGTTCCAGCAATCATTTTTATCATGATGAATTATGTGTCTGATTGAAGATATTTGACGATAATGATATATACTGTACTTGTTATATAATATTAAGCAGAGCTGCAATAAGTGTTTTCTGAGTGTAAACTTTTCTTAAAGTTCAAGATGACTGTGTCCTGCTCAGAGCTCAGAGAGTTTCTGTTTCTCTCGATTACAGGTACAGGGCTGTTGCATCGTGGAGTCGTGTTCAGGGAGTCGGCATTCCTTTACTCACCGCTGTTGAAATTGTGGTCATCTGGGTGCTGTCGATCATTCTGGCCGTGCCTGAGGCTATAGGGTTTACCGTGGTGCACTTCTCATACGACAACATGACGTTACGTACCTGCATGCTCAAACCTTCTAACGAGGAAGGATTCATGCAGGTAGAAAATTCAATACAGAAATACGTTCAATACGTTAATGCAATATAAACAAGGTGCTTCTTAGGACAGTAAAAAAAATAATAAAAAAATCACGTCTAGTGCTGTCCAGCAACCCAACAGTCTGCAATGCATTTCTTGCTTACGCTGAGCATGTAATCAGACATTTAGCTACAACTGTTACATTGATCATAAGCCATGAAGATCATGACGAATAGTTTTTTTTTTAATCCAGCTAAAGGTGAATAATAACTGAAAATCTACCACTATGTACAGTAGAATGTCTTTAAAACTCTGTATTTGCCTTTGTTTCTTAGAACACTAGGACTATTCTTTTTTTTTTTTATTAGTAATACATTTTCCAATGTGACATATTACAAGTCCAAATAACACAAGCCTTTAAATCCTAAAATTTGTGCTATGTAGATTATAAGTTTTTAAAATAAAATAAAAAAACTTCCTAGTGTGTCTGACCATAACTAGCACCAGTATCACGAATTAAAAATGAATTAATAAAGTGGTTAAAACCTTTGACTTTTTTTCAGTAAAGCTAGCCAGGGAATTCCAGTCTGATTTTTAAAACATTTAATTTTACCACGTTGCTCTGAAAAAGAAAAAGGAAAAGAAACAGTATCAATAGCACCAGTTAAACTAAGGTTTATTCATAATCCAGCATGGAAAGTCTGACCTAATATATTTTAAACTAGACTAAAGCCGTAGAATTTGCAGAATTAAACCTGGTCCTATGTAGACTTTTTCGCCAAATTTTTAAAATGTTTTGTTTTCACCATGTTATTTTGAATATAACGTAATTCTTATCAATAGTGAATAAATAAAGTCTCTCTTAAAGCCTATGTTAAGAGTATTTTTAAAACGCATACTTAAAACTAGTTTTTTATTATTATTATTATTATTATTATTAGCGCTGATGCTATATAGGATTTCTTTAAAACCTTGTTTATTAACTTATTGTTTTAAACCTATTTTTAACACACTTTTAATCTTTTTATCGTTTAATATTTTATAGTGGTCTAATTTTATTCCACTTTTATCCCTTTAACAGTCACCTCAACCCCACTGTTACACATGTTAATCATTGCAATGAAAGGATCACCATGCGTGTTTTTCGACATCACATCTTCACAAGGAGCCACTTTTCATTTTTGAAATATAGTTTGAAATCAGAACGAAAAAAATATTTACATTGCAAGAACTACTTTTCATTCATCACATCACTAAAATATCAAATGTTAAAAAATAAAAATAAACGTTTTTTTTTTATTATTTTTTTAGGTTAAAAATTTACGATCATGTATATGATAAGAGTATTTAACAGTATAAGAAGAATAAATACATTAAACATTTTTATTTTGTTAGATATTTGATATTTAAGCACTTGGACTATTTCAAATATGTAAATGTAAAGTAAAACCAAAACTACTAGTCCATTGTGTTCAATAGCTCCATCTAAACAGGAGGTAGACGTCCATAGGTGCACATCTAAAGAGAATTTTTTTTTATTTTTATGAAATTCTGTTGAATTGAATTATGTGCAATTATGTAGTATTGTCTGATGACCAGAACAAAAAAAGATCTTTACTTGTTTATAAAGAACAACATGAGTTAACAAAAGAGTTATGCTGTGAATCCCCGTCAAAGATCTTTTTCCAGAGTTTGTTAGAGAACACTCTGCCTCAAAGCTTTGATGAACTCAATAACGTTTGCTAAATAGAACAAAGATGGGCTTAAAAGTAAAACAAGAAAGAGACGAAGAAGATCCGGGAGGAAGCACAGAGCTGGGCTTTCTAGTTCACAGATCTGGAGGAGTTAATTGGTGACAGGCCTTAACAGTGCGCAATTAGAAACAGAAATCTGAGCCATATGTGTGGAGCAGGAACGGTTTTGTTTTGCGTAATATCAACTCTAAAACTCTGAGTCATCATATGTTTGTCGTCTTCCTGTGCAGGTCATGTTCATCATGCCTCCTTCCATGGTTTTGATTGAGTTGACCTGATAACTTTGCACATGATAGACATTTAGATCGATATTTCAGCTCAAAGGAACCTAAACCAGATTTAGAACTTCAAGTGCAATGTTTGCATTTTATTATTATTACTTTTTTTAAATATAATTTGTGCATGAAATCTCTCCTGTCTCTAGATGTATGTACGTGCAAAGGATTGGTGGCTGTTTGGATTTTACTTCTGTATGCCACTGGCCTGCACTGCAGTTTTTTACACCCTCATGACCTTCAAGATGCTCAGCCACAGGAACGGAGCTCTCAGGATTGCCCTAAGTGACCATCTCAAACAGGTAAACCTTGCTAACCGTTAAGCACCGTTTATGTGCTCGCCACAGCTCACAGCTTCAGGGATCCCGTTTGTGCCCTGTAATAGACTGGCATCCCATCCAGGGTGTATCCCAATGCCATGCCCATTGCTCCTGGTGCTGGATCTGGATCTCTAAATCTTTGACATGTTTTTGGAATATCTCCAAATAAGTTTTCATGAACCAAACTGAAATAAAAAAGTTCTGACCAGGTTTACAACCGTCTTGGTGTCTTGCTGCATGTTAATAAATGACTCTTAGATCATGTATTCCTTTAGCAACTTATTTTCATTTAGCATTATTAAGCACTTATTAGCAATAGCATTAGCATTTATGAAAAGGGAAATTCAAAGAGAGATGAAAAAAACTATAAAATGGCACCCCTATAGCGAAAGCATGCTAGCATTATATTTGTGCGTCTTCTCCGGTGGTGGCAATCCTGGCTTGAGAAAGTCAAAGCCCTGCCACATATTTTGTTCCATCCATTAACTAAACCAGCTGATTCTAATTAGCACAACTCTTCACCCAGGCTCGAATTAATTCATTTGTGCTGGATTAGATAATGGACTGTCTGAAGTTGAGGGTGTCCTCACAAACTGTCTTCACAAACTCATGAGTTAATAGGACATGGAAAATTGATAACAGAAGTCCAATATACAGTACAGACCAAAAGTTTGGACGCACCTTCTCATTCAAAGAGCCTGAATTTGTATTATGGCAAGAAAAAACCAGCTAAGTGAAGAAAAAAAACGAGCGGCCATCATTACTTTAAGAAATGAAGGTCACATCAGTCTGAAAAATTGGGAAAACTTTGAAAGTGTCCCCAAGTGCAGTCACAAAAACCATCGAGCGCTACAAAGAAACTGGCTCACATGCGGACCGGCCCAGGAAAGGAAGACCGAGAGTCGCCTCTGCTGCGGAGGATAAGTTCATCCGAGTCACCAGCCTCAGAAATCGCAGGTTAACAGCAGCTCAGATCAGAGAGCAGGTCAATGGCACACAGAGTTCTAGCAGCAGACACGTCTCTAGAACAACTGTTAAGAGGAGACTGTGTGAATCAGACCTTCATGGTAGAAGATCTGCTAGGAAACCACTGCTAAGGACAGGCGACAAGCAGAAGAGACGCGTTTGGGCTAAAGAACATAATAAAGAACACAATAAAGGGGTGTCCAAACTTTTGTTTCTGTTTTCACGGACGCTCAATGGAATGCTGGCTTTTTTTTTTTTCTTCTTCTTCTATTGTGCAGCGGCGAGAGGTGGCCAAGGCGGTTTTCTGTCTGGTCTTGATCTTTGCGCTCTGCTGGATCCCGCTGCACATCAGCAGAATCCTGAAGAAAATGTTGCCCAATTCTCGCGATGAAAAGCGCTGTGACTTGTACAGGTGAGTGATGCTACACTATAACGATCCTTTGAGATCCTAAATGCTTCTTCTTATGTGACTTCTTGTGCAAATTGAACACATTGTTAAGCAAATTAGTGTAGCTTTGCCCGGGTGTTAAGCAGATCGTACCTAGGAATACCTTTAGCTTAAATGTTATCCAGAGAATGAAAGCAATAGATCGACGGTGACGTCCTAGAAGATTTTGTACATTTAAAAAGCTTGTGATACCTGATTAATGAATTTGCACTTCATTACAGCTTCCTCTTGGTCCTGGATTATCTCGCCATAAACCTGGCCACCGTCAACTCCTGCATCAATCCCATCGTCCTTTACTTCGTCAGCAAGAAGTTTAAGAATTGTTTTAAGGTGAGTTTCCCTAAACATGCTAAACGCGCGTCTCCAAACACATGCTAAACATTAGCACTGCTCCCTCTCTGTGGGCCTCTGCAATCTGAAAGCGAAGGGGCCTGAAATTCTTCAACAGAAAAAAGCAATGATTGATTCCTGGAATTGCCTGGACCCTTACCAGGACCTTATCCATCAAGGGCACACGTAGAGATAAGCCGAAGGGGGTTTAAGGAAAGAAGGGTTCTAATGGATTTCATGTAATTAGTGTCAACAATCATATTACAGAAAATAGCCATGTGTCTCCGTAGGGATTTCTCTTCATCAAAATATGCTAGTGGTGTATGATATGCCATATTTAGCTAAAATTACAAATCTGCGAGTTGCGCCTAAATCATTTTTCCTTGGTCTTATTCTTTCCACCCTTGCAGTCATGCTTGTGTTGTTGGCGCCGCTCAAAGAACCAAGTCACCAGCTTGGGGCAGATGAACGGAACAAGCGTCCAGGGCAAACAACAGGACCCCAAAAATCAAAATATCCAGAACGATCGCACCATCCGGAAGTACAGCTACTAAGCACACCGATGATCATTACATTCATTCATTTGACAGATGCTTTAATAAATCAGACATAGACTGACAGCTTGGCGGTATCTATCTGATACGTAGTTCAGAGAACCCACTTCCCACTCACAGCGCCACTTCTTGTTGGAAGAAGAAGTGCAAACCGGATGAAGAACACCACCCATCGTCATCTAGGATGTCTGAAATGATAAAGGAAATTATTCTGTGCAGGACACAGTGTGACCAAAGCTGCTTATACTATATACTGTATATATATAGATTTTTTTTTTTTGATACACGATACACAATTTGGTGTATGCAAAGTCCTGATCCCAGAGCAAACGTTCCCAGAATCTTCTGCGGGGACTTTTGCCGTGAGAGAAAGGGCAAGGGTGGAAGGGGGGTCAGCAGGATGCAGCTGAACGCCAACTATAAATGAACCCAATCAGAAGCTCAGAAGCCCAAGAACACACACACACAATGACCAGGCTACACAAATACATGCATAAGCTATGTGGACACTGTCTCAAGGGACGGGAAACTGGAGGAAGGAAGAGTTGAGTAGTGTGTTACAAATTCTGCATATGAGTATAAATATGGATATGGACTACACACACACACACACACACACACACATACACACACACACGTACACACAAAGCATCCCTCTTCCTTCCCATTGCTGCTTACAAGTGCTTCTAAATTCAGATCCATTCAGATCCAGGAAGACAGATTTTACATTAATAACTTCGGATGGCAAAACATTTTGAATAATGGTTTTTCTAACTGGATGTCACTTCACTTTATATTTGGATGTGTTTTTTTTTTTGTGTTGTTGTTGTTGTTGTTGTTGTTGTTGTTGTTGTTGTTGTTGTTGTTTTGTAAAAAAAAATCAAGACAGGAAAGAAACAAGAAAAGTAACAGGGGCTGATTTCTTTCTAGCCAAGCCGGTAGATACTGTAGGTAATAGCAGGTTTGCCTGCCAACTACACAGGGCATTCAAGTGCAACCGGGACTTTTGATTGTGCAGAATAACAGTACATAGTTATGAGAGTTATTAAAACTCCCTTTATTTCTCTATATAATCCCCTGATACACTATTGCACTTATCCCCGCGTTTAACTAGCGCTTGGACACCATGATGGTAGAAAGTTGACTGAAACGCAGGTCCCGAGTAACTGGCACAACCTAAATACTAAAAACTAAAAAGTATGATGACAGTAATAGTCATCCCTTGTTAATCATACAGTATTAACCAACCAACAAACTAACCATCTACAGAAGTACCAAAGGCATAAAAAGTTGATTTCTTTCCACAAAACTGTAGCGTGCATTTCAAAACTTCATATTTAAAATTCTTCCCGTCCATGTGTCCGTTGTTAGTGTCGCATTTGTTGGATGAGGCTGAATGAGTATCGACTGCACACAATGTTCTGGTTCCTGCGAGTAACCAGGGAGATCAATCATTCTTACATCTGTTCATAGTTTTATAAAGACGTTCGGATCTTCTGATGATTATCCAAGTGTTTGCTTCCAAAGTTAAGACAAACACTCATGTCAGCAGTTGTTTATGCCCTGCTGATCTGCTAAACATTGAATTTTTCCAGGATTAAAAAAAAAATAATAATAAAAAATATATATATATATATATTTTTTTTTCCCAAATAGGGTCGTGAACTAGGATATATTCTGATATAATCGGGGAGACATTTTGTTTATGTTTCCTATTTACACTTTCCTTAGATATGACCTTGATCTTTGCCCATTTTGTTCTTTGTACATTGGCTTTCAAATCCAAATAAATAAAATAATCTGCAAGAAGTGATTAAATGACCAAGCACTTTCTGGCTCCGTCTTCCTGCAGTGGAGGAAGACCAGAAGACATTGAGATCGTTAGTGCTAATAAGTTACAGGATAAAATCACCTGCTGTTTGACAATGTATCTGTTTGCATGATACAGAAAGAGTGTTTAAAAAATATTAAATATAAAATTTAATAAATATAAGTCTGTGCCCCAATAATCCCCACAAAGGATGACTTTTTTATTAGCTAATTGCGCTAATCATCCCAACATGCACTTTATTGACAATTAGACCAAATTGTATCAGTATTTCAAATTAGCATTTTTAATTTAAAAAAAAAATGAGTAGTTGTTAAATTATTACAAGATCAACCCTCTTATCAAAAGACCTTATTATGGACAATGAAAAAAAAAAATCAGGTCATGGCAAAAAATAAAAGTTGTCACAGTATACAGATCTTTATATTACTGCAATTATGTTATGCATGAAACTGCATAGATTTTTCAGTTTTGTTTATACTTACATAAACCTCTGTAAGTGTTCAGGATGTTCTCTGTGAACACGTAACCGAAATGGGAAGGTGCTCGGAGGCTTGGTTAACTGTTGAAGAAGCACGCTGTCTTGTCTACTCATTAAGTTAAAAAATACAGCGGATGATGACTTTTGACCCTCTTCAGATTTTCGAATTGGCTCTCAGAGGCTAGCCAACTTCAACAAACCCTTCGTAATAATGTAAAAAAAAAAAAATTTTAAAAAAGGAGGGGGGCATTCCTAAGTTCAGCGTGAGGGCTTGGGAACGAAGCGGCCTCGGCATTAAAGCGAAAAACAAGCAAGAGTCCTGAAAAAAGGTCTCTACTTATAGCACTGTGAATCCTCATGCTTACTTCTTGCTCAGTGTACTGTACATACTGTACTTGTTGGATTTTATATATATATATATATGCTGAAGAATACGTATAAGTATATGAAGCAGCAGTTAAATTTGGGGAATTGAAATAAACCAGCGTATATGAAAGCGACAGGGACGGGCTGGAATTTACTTGGATGTTTAAGTTTGTTTAGAGCAGAACGAGGCACCAGGAAGGCACTTTTTATTCACAAAAAAAGATTATTTAGATTATATAGCTTTAAGTCTAGTACACACTTTTAGACCGTGCAAACCAGTGCAGAACTAACGTATCGGCTTTGTATTTTCATTTTATATTAATTTTTATTTCATTAAATTTTTTAGAAATAGTCGTGTCACAGAAAGAATTAATAAATCATGACCCAGTGATTCGGTTCATATAAATAACTCACATCTGGTTCATTTCCAGTCAACCTTCGACCTATCCAAGGTCATTCGAGTGCCGCTTGAGGATTCATCCCTCACTGTGACCCAGAAATGAATATAAATATACTGTATAACTGACTCATTACGTTGCTATTCAAATATATTTTTGTTCACTATTTTCTTGATATCTGCATGTCTCTGTAGCTGTTTGTGTTTTAGAGTGTTTTTTTTTTTTTGTACAGTATGTTTTTTGTTGTTGGTGTTTAAATAAAATAAAATGTTAAATAAAAATCATATAGAACATAAAGCATTGGGGCTGTTTGTCTTGAAAAAAGTCACATTTGCACATGGTTTTTACACACATCTTTATTACGTATATGAAACATACTGTAATTATGTAGTGCATGTTGTATTTTTCCATATGATATTTAGAAACAGTCAATGTTTTTTTTTATTCTGTATTGTAGATATATCTACAGTATATGAATAAAGAAAGGTTTTGTCTGTACATTGGTCAGAACTCGCTCTTTCAATTATATCTTTAAGTTTCTTTAAACCAGCGTCTTCATTAAACCAGTAAATTTCCAGCCGTTTTGCGAAACTGGCTCCACAGAATTTAATGAAACTTTGCTGGTCCTTCTGTATTTGCCTGAAGTTGGTAAGTTAAGCAGACAGTTCTGCTGTACAGAAAGACAGACGGACATGTACGCGAGCCTTGATGTGAAATAATAATAATAATAACATCACTGATTACATTAAAGCTGATTAGCTTATTTTTTGTTTTAACCTTTTAACTGTTTCTAAAATCTCTTTAATAGTCAACAGAAGATAGTAAAGCTAGTAAAGTATACAGTAATATAAGTATAGTAACAATGTAGTAGTATTTCTAATATGTAGTCACATAATTAAACGTGAAATATACAGTATGTGATTTTGTTTGTTTGTTTGTTTGTTTGTTTGTTTGTTTGTTCTGCAAAAGACAATATTATTATTTGTTTTGTCTTTTCTTCTAAACATTGATAAGGAGCCTTTTGAGACCCGGACTGGTGCAGGAGTTCCCAAACTTTTCTACCACCACAAGTCAACATGTTTCCATATTCCAAAGTTTTTGGAGAACCCAGAATTTGGGTTATAATTGAATCCATATTTAATAAATAATAACTGGTTTGGAATATTTTCATGTTTCCTGGTTTTTGTCATTCTGTTAAGTTAAGCACAGGATGGGGAAATCTGCCTTATTTTTTTTGGTTTGTTTGTTATTGGTGATGAACTTTAGCTACAGTAGTGCAGTGGACCAGGATTGCAAAAAATAATAAAATAGCTTGTATCTTTATATTAATAGTCTTTAAAAGTGTGTCACAGAATGGAACCCACACTCTGCCTTCATAGGTGATATACAATACAATGATCAGCCATAACAATAACACCACCGCAAGGTGACCTGAATAACATGAACTGTTGTATTATATACAAGTAACCTGGAGGATTTGATGCTCATTTGTGCCTGTGGGGAACAGAAACGACAATGTAGGATCAACTGGTAAAAACAAGTAATGATGGCTTTGATATTAACCCTTAAAACTCGAGCAGCACAGGTACATGCCGACAACACAGCATGTGCTTACATGGAAGCCTTGCCAGTGTGAGTTAACAGGGAGGCCTCAGGCTGTGTATTTGGGTTTTTGGATATGTCGGGGAGAATGAAAGTTATCATTACTTTTATAACGTGTAAATTTATGTCAAAAACATGTAAAACTCTCAAAATGAGCATTTTGTTTTTTTATCATACAAACAACAGAAAACAACCATACTATGTCTTTGCCCACTGGATGTGACCCTTTTTTTTTTTTTTTTTTTGCTCAGTTGAAATAATGAAATAAGAATTAACATATTAACACATTTTGCACACCCTGGAACTTTATACTTTGAACTGTGCACATTATGTCTTGCTCACTCATCATCTATACAGCTTAATCCTGTATTCAGGGTCACGGGGGGCCTGGAGCCTATCCCAGGAGACTTCGGGCACATGGCAGGGTACACCCTGGACAGGGTGCCAATCCATCGCAGGGCACAGACACACACACACATACACTCACTCATTCACACACTACGGGCAATTTGGGAACGGTTACATGTCTTTGGACTGTGGGAGGAAACCCACCAAGCACGGGGAGAACATGCAAACTCCATGCACACAAAGATGGGAATCGAGCCTGGCCGGGGATCGAACCCAGACCCTGGCGGTGCAAGGCGACAGTGCTAACCACTACACCACCGTGCCGCCACGACTGAACATACTTCTCTATATCCAAATGCCATTTCCATTCAATTCTATTCAATTTTAGTATTTTTACATATTGCAAATTTTTACTGCTAAACGTTTTTGCTATATTATTTCCATATTTTTTTATTTGTATAATGGTTTTTCTCTTATTTCATACTTCATATTCTTTATTTGATTTAAAAAAAAAACTCTATCTTTAATTTTTAGGTCAGCAGCAGACATACAAGCATTTCACTTTATTTCATACTGTGTATGACTGTGTATATGACATAAAAAATCATTTGAACTTGAGTTCATCATATTGCCTATTTCGTGCTGAAAAAAAGGATACATCAAACAAAAAAGTGGCTAAAATGCTCTGAATCTTAAAAGCTACAGTATCAGAGCAGTCAGTGCATCAAAGATTGCTGTGTATGAAGCTTAGCAGGCAAAGGGTTCAGGGTTGTTGACCCGGCCTCCAAATTACCCAGATCTCAATATGATTAAGACAAACAAGTCTGATCCATGTAGGCTACAACTGCAACTTACAGCACTTAAAGGATTTGCTGTTAATGTCTGGTGCCAGACACCACAGCACACCTTCAGAGGGGCTTGTGGAGTCACGCCTCGAGGGGGTCAGGGCTGTTTCGGCAGCACAATGGGAACTAGGTGGTTATATTGTTAATGGTCTTAATGTTATGACTGATAGGTGTACATAGTTTTGCATATTATTGAGGGCCACTAGTGTATATAAAAGGGTCATATCTGCTTGATACGGTAAATTGTTCTGGTTCAATCTTGCTTTTGGATTTGTACATTAAACTCCGAATAAAACATCGTCCATTATGATAGTTTTCATGATTAAGGTTTTTAGTGATACCAGGACTATTTTAAAATGTAAAAGCGTTATTGTGTACACAATTAATAATGTTTAAATATGCTTTTACATACTGGTTCAAATTTTAAGCCAAGTGAAACATCAAGTCAATCACTCAAGGAGCAAAATAACAGAAGAGCACTTATCAAGAAAAGCTCTGATTGAGACGGACCTGAACAAGTCTCATAGACTTCTGTTTTTTTTTTTTTATTATTATTGTTATTTATTTATTCTCTCTCATGGTTTTATAAATTCTTTCAAAAGAGGAAAAAAAGAGAAATGCTGTCTTTTGGGAGTATGGAGGATGGTTTGAGTTGGAAGGAGGAATTTGGTGGGAAAAGTTTCTGCTTGCCAGAGAGGAACTCACTGCACCTCAGAGACACGACGGAGCTGAGGACGTTGTTTTCTACAACATCATTCAGAAGCAAAGCTCTTTTTAATTACCCGCTTTTAAAAAGTTGAAGTTTGGTCTACAAAGATCAGAGAGAAGCAGAGTGATCATTGAGACCAGTCTTTCCTAATGATCAAGTGTCATTCTCAAGTCTGTGATTTGTCTGCGCTGTCTGACTTGTTCTTTGACCCCATGACCTCAGGAATGTCAGTTTATAAGAATCCTTTAACTTTACTTTAACCCTAAAGAAAGGTTATAGAAAATACAGTATGTTTTTTTCCCACTCTGAGTCATCAGGAAAGAAGAAACCCTACTGTAGATGTGATGACCTGGTGATTCAGTACACTCAGGTGGTCATGTGACTTCATTTTATTTCCACATAACGTTGCTGAGTCTAGACCTGAGCGACTGAAGCGACCCCAGATCATAACACCGTCTCTAGAGGCTTGTACAGTGGACACTATGCATGATGTTTCCCTTCTTACCCTGACACGCCCATCGCTCTGGAATAGACTCAATCTGAACTGATCAGATCACATGACCTTTTTTCATCGTTTTTTCCCGTCCACATTTCTTCCGCAAAGTTGACGATTCAGCACTGTGTTTCCAGGTTTTGATATTGTGTGCAAGGTTCTTAACCCAGTGCCGGTAATTTCAAATTTCCTTAGTTGTTGTCTTTGCTTGATGCAGCACAATAACTTGACCCATGTGAAATGGCAAATGATGACAGTTCTGCACTGATTGAGTAGTTAATTGAGTAGTCAGAGAATATAAATATTTGTGAGAAACTAAAAAAAATCATTTTTAATAATAAAAATTGTCATAAATTCTTAGAAAAACAAAAAATGTTACAAATATTTTAATAAGATGTTTGTTACTTGGCCTAATGAACCAGCCAGCTCTACTTAATTAAAGGGGTAATAGGGGTAATGAATTTTCGATTCATTCTCGTAGAAATAACGTAAAAAAATATTTAAAACAGATTTAAATATAATATATGTTCCCTGGTTTCAGCACAAGTATATTAGATGACAGAGAAAATCTCTTTGTAAGAGGCTTGTTTATGGCCGTGCTGATATTCAGCACAACAGCACAACCTCAAGTGTCATACTGCATTTATACAGCAGTTCCACAAACACCATGTATTATCCAAAGGTTATAATTTGTTTGTTTATTTAATCAATTATGAAAGTTGTTTTAGATTCTTACCAGTATTACATTATGTAGCGAAAATATGATTGAATTAACCATGGAGGTGTTGGACAGTCCTGTAAGTTTCTCTTTATATTTTGACTTGTTTCACTTTAAAATGAAAAGCTAATGCACTATGTAGTATATAATTTATTGTTCCATACACCAAGCAGTGCCCTTGATTAGAGGTTAATGATTATTAGAACACCTGAGAAGGAGAGTGATACATATACTGTAGTACTCTGCTACATAACATATAGTTAAATCTCCCGGTGCTGTTATACTCTATATCAGCACTCATGGAATGCCATTTGTCCAATCAAAGTACTTGGCCGGAATCAATCTCCTATTTAAACCAGGTGAACGCCTGAATGTGTATAACATGAGAGAGATATTAGTTAGAAACTTCAGCTTGCGCATGTTAGCTGCTAATGAATTTTTAAGCATCCAGGAGAAAATAGAAAATTCCAAAAGAAAGGCAAGCACAAAGTAGCTTTGTAGGAGTTTTTCAAAGCTTTGCCTAAGGCCTGCCCTGAACCTGAGTTACAGACCAGCACAGAAAATGTCTCAGCTGCAGTCCATAGATTCTGTCACATTCCTACATCCAACAGCACACCCGTTTACAGGACATTCCATTTGGGGGGGAAACGCATACAAATGGCGTATATAGATATACAGTGGAAAGTTTTCAGCCCCTTTTGAGTTTTCCACATTTTCTTGTGCTTCACACTCAAGTCCGTTAGTTATTATCGTTCTGTACACAACACTCTACAATGGTCAAGGAAAAACAGGTGGTTGGAGTGTTTCATTAATTTCTTTAAAAAAATAAAAATAAAAAATAAAATTAAAAAAAAAAGTTTCAGCGAGCAGAATGCCTGATCTTTGAATATCAACAGATAACTTGTCACCAACTTGCGGAAGACAGAGACGCATCTGTCTGTGTGAACTGGACACACAATCGTTCACCAACACCTCTTACACTTTACAGGAACTCAGCTGGGAGTTATTCAATTCAATTCAATTCAATTTTATTTCTATAGCGCTTTTAACATTTCTGGAGAATTAAAGGAGTTCCTGGGAGGCCAGGGTTTCAGATGTGAATCAGACAGGCAGTCCGATCACGGTTCAGGTTACAGAGAAAACTTTCTACCTCGATGGTGTCCAAGCACAAGTGAAACGCTTGGATAAGTGCATTAGTGTATCAGGGGGATTATATAGAGAACTAAAGGGAGTTTTTAAGTCCCAATCAAAGTCCTAGTTTGATTGTAGAAACATATGACTTTTGTTTAGTCTGATATGAAGTTTGCGGCAAAGCAGTAATCATGGCATGTGGTGCATTTGCATTATTTATTCCTCTTTAGGAAATACCTGGTCGAGATCAGACTGGTTCATATTACGTTTATATTTTGGGGAGTAGAAGCAATAACAAACTGGACTCCATATTAACTTATAGACATCGAGTGTGATATTGAACGTCCAGCCGCAGATCAATCCCTGCTATCCGTTATCACCCAACTGAGGATGGGTTCCCTGTTGAGTCTGGTTCCTCTCAAGGCTTCTTCCTATTGCCATCTCAGGAAGTTTTTCCCTCAACACCGTCCCCCGCAGCTTGCTCATCAGGGACAATCTGGTCAATTTGATTCATACACATTTTTCACATTCCATACACATTTCCATCATTTTCTTTTGATTATGTGTAGTGTTGTTTTGCGACGATCACCATTGTTAAAAGTGCTATACACATAAAATTTGAATTGAATTGAATTGAATTGAAAGCTGCCATGCTGACACTGTTGTGTTTATGGGTTATTTTTTCTAATGTTTTCTAGATCATATTTGTTTTAGATTCAACCCACAACCACTTCGGGTTTAAATATGGTTCAAATTTGTCAAGACAAGTCAAATTTATTTATAGCACATATTAAAAACAACCAAAGTTGACCAAAGTGCTGTACAATGATAAAAAAAAATTATAATAAAAAATAAATAAATAAAAATAAAAAAGAAATAAAAGAAATAAAAGAAATAAAATAAAATAATAATAATAATGATTTTAAAAATAATAATAATAATAATAATAAATAAATAAATAAATAAATAAATAAATAAATAAATAAATAATAATAATAATAATAATAATAATAATAATAATAATAATAATAATAAATAAATAATAACAACAACAAAATTTTTATTATTATTATATTAATATTATTATTATAATTATAATAAGAATATTATAATAATAATATAATAATGGTTGAATATGGTTACAGATTTGTCTTAACAACAAATACAAATGCAGGTATTTGTAACTTGTAACACACCCCTACCATACCCTATATCAGTATTGTATTTTTATTTGCTTACATTGTAATACTTGTAATACTGTATCCGGAGCATATCCTATCCGTTCTTCGACTTTATACATGGTGTTTCAATTACGGAAAGCGCAAAGGGATCGATTCTAATTTTGTGTGAAATTCTTGCCTCACAAGAAAGTTGTGCAATGCTGCTGTAATCCTAAAGAGACTAGGTGCGCATTACTGTGTTCACTCTTTCTTTGTGCATATATCATGACCTCATTTTTTTTGCCCAGAAAGATTATTAACAGGACTGACGGGAAGCAGAAAGCAGTAATGCATGACTCACGTCTGATTTAACGTATAAATATTTCAATACGTCAGGCAGGTATAATGACGTGAGCTGATAGAACCTAAACACAGACTGCTTTTCTTTTTCTCTTTGGCAGGTCAGATATACTGTATAACACTTGGTGGAATACATTGGTGCTGTTCTGGTTTTGTGTAAAACTGCAGCGACAGTATAAAGTCCTCCATCTGCTCTCATGTTCTATGAAGCACTGGTGCATGAGAATCACTCAGAGTGGATTTGGATGGAGATTTAGGTAAAAACGGCTTTGACACGAGGAAGACCTGGAGATGTAAAGGATCCCAAATAGTGGAAGTAGGAGTGTAAATCAATAGTGCTGAGGTGTAGAAGAGTAGACGCATTGTAGTACGTGTGTTGAAAGGATATTCAGTTGAAACAGACTGTGAAGCAACCTAGCACAGCTCAAAGCGTGACTGGATCGGGATCGAGCCTCTTGGATTGTGTTGATTATTTAATGGTTTATACAATAAATGATAGATGAATATGCATAGAGTGAGTGAAACCATTATAGTCTTGGCTTTACTGTACTTTTAGTATGCTAATTAATTGGACATCACATTATTTTATTTGTTTATTTATTTATTTGTGCACATTACACACTCAAGTTTGCGTTTGCACTCATTCTGCACATTCATGCACATCTGCACATATTTCTATTTCATTTTTGTTCATTCCACATAAACACATTCATGCATGTTTGCACGTTCCCCAGACATTTCTATTTAAATTCTATTTCAGCTCCACACTAAAGTTTTCTATATTTGTACAGAATTTTTTTTTTCTGTATTTGTTACAGCTACTCTAGGTTGTTTTCATATTTTATATTTTGTTTTATCCTCTATAGTTATATTTTCCTCAGCTGAAGTTTTTCTCTATTTTATTTCTTTTTTTTATCTCATATTTATTTCCTATTAATAATCTTTTTTAAGGTCACAGGCAGCCGTATAATCATTTCACCGCATATCGTACTGTGTATGACTGTGTATGTGACAAATAAAATCTGAATTTGATTTGACCCGAGACCTCATGTCTCATGACCTTCTTCGAAACAACCATCATGGCGGACGCAGGGCCAACTTACACACACACACACACACACTCAAAAAAAAAAAAAAGATGCAAGCTTTTTACAGAATCTGCCGAATCTTCACTTGTTTGGGTTTCTGACATCTTGTTTGTTTTGGCACCTTGTCACGTGACCGTGCATTTTCGTACTCATTGATATTCATTAGTGTCTGCCAAAGATGGGCGTGTCCACTGGATCAGCCTTGTCTGTGTTCAATTATTGAAATGTTTATGCAACACATTGTGGCTTTATTTTTTTTTTTTTCTCTTCATTTTAACATAAGATTCTTACGCATGTAATATAAACTTTGAGAACCATGTATGGTGTGTGTCAATCCTTAATAAACTTGTTTAACTTACTTTAAATCCATCACTGATTGAATCTGCACACCAGTGTCTCCATCACTGTGTGGTTTAAGAAGCTTTTACAATAATAAATCCATACTGGTGAGATGAGACGATCATTGGATGCTATAACTCATGGCCATCATTTCTGTAAATTTTGTTTGCAAAGAGCCAGACTTTTTTTTTTAAACATAGGTATTAGATGTAGTATTTCGCCAGGTATCCTGAAGGACTTATTTTTGTCTCTCATGTTCAGTCCGGTCCCTGCACCTGAGCGGTTTCAGAGGAATGTTTTTTTTTTTTTTTTGGTCTCAGTTCTTTCATTTAATCTGGATCATTTAATTTAATTGAATTTAATATGAAGAAATGTAGGGGGAGCTCAAGACTTTTGCACACTATTGTATATGGCTAGAAAAAATAAATAATGGCCCTACCTATCTAGATGTTGGCGAAACATGGGCACCACAAGAGCTTCGTCAGCTTCTTCGCGCTCCTCTTACACTGTGTCTTAGATGTCCAGAGCACGAAATCACACCCAAAGAGATTCCAATATGTACAGGTTCTATACGACTCAAGTCTTAGCAAAGAAGAAATTTTTTCATCCCTCAATCTCTCATCATTTTGGTCATTCTCCAAACATGCCATTTCTCTCGCTCACTCTCCATATCGCTTATCCGGTACAGGGTCGGGGGAGGCAACCGTCAGTTTTGTGGGAGGCCAAATGTCAAAAACTTATCTCCGTTCAAAAATTGATAGACCTGACTGTGTGTGCGGTCTCTGAATGTGACCTCGTGGTTTTAGGTTATAAATAAAACAATCTAATGGATATTTACCATATGGAGACAAACAAACCAACCAAAAAAACAAAACGAAAAAAAAAATCAATGAGAAACCATTCAGTGTTATTTACCGTAAATAACAACCCAGATTCAGGAATTGGGGTTCCCGCATGGCACGACACCCGCTAGGAGATCGCTGGGTTTACTACTGGTAGTGTCACAGCCTTCCATGTCCAAAGGAGTCCAAATGGGAAAATTGGCTGTCCTCTCTGGAGGGAAGGAAGTGCATTACTCACAGCCACACGGACCAATCAGAGATGAGCATTTTTATGCAGAAGTGAGCGGATAGCATTTTCCTTCTACAAGGAGCAGAAGGTCAATAAGATCTTGGGAGAACCACATGTTTGTTTCACCTTCTGTTGTTGGTGGATACCAGGGAATAGTTGGTTAATGGATGGTAATTGATTCAATTGGGGAGAAAATGAGATTGTTTTCATTGGATATACAGTATTTTTGAAACATCATGACCAAGAATCCGAGGTTCGATTCTGTTTTCAGGTTGCCGTACCTGTCTGGGCTTCTTCTGGGTTCTCCAGTTTCCTTCAAACTGCAACAACATATCAAGAGGTGGATTTGCTATTCTGAATCGCTTTTAAAGTGTGTGTATGGCCTTCCAGGGTCACGATCCAGAGTGTATTGCGACCTCATGCTCAGGATTCAAATCAACAACAATCCACAACATGATAAAGGATTTCCTGCAAGTGCATGAATAATATATCGTTAGTCTACACTCTCACTCTCTCACTCATCATCTATGCCGCTTAATCCTGTATTCAGGGTCGCGGGGGGCCTGGAGCCTATCGCAGGAGACTTGGGGCACATGGCAGGGTTCACCCTGGACAGGGTGCCAATCCATCGCAGGGCACAAACGCACACACATACACTCACTCATTCACACACTACGGGCAATTTGGGAACACCAAGTAGCCTAACCTACATGTCTTTGGAATGTGGGAGGAAACCGGAGTACCCGGAGGAAACCCACCAATCACGGGGAGAACATGCAAACTCCATGCACACAGAGACGGGAATCGAGCCTGGCCGGGGATCGAACCCGGACCCTGGCGGTGCAAGGCGACACTGCTAACCACTACACCACTGTGCCGCCCGTTGTAAACTCTTTTCATTACATACTGATGGTAAAATGTTTATTGGATACCATTAATCCAAATCCAATTAATGTGAAGTACAACAGCATTTCAATCATCTCTGGAAAATTGTTTGTTGAAAATATTTTCTATTGAAGTTAGAAACAAAAGATCTTACATGCCAATCTAGTCACAGTAAAGTTGCATGAAAATGTGACACAGAAATCTTTTAGCAATCGGAAATATCTTTCATCAGGCACCTAATTACGAAGGGCGTTCAGGTCAAACCGGGACTTTTGCTACACTAATGCACTTATCCCAGTGTTTCACTAGTGCTTGGACACCATCAAGGTTCTCAGTACACCGGCGGCATGATCGGACTGCCCGCTTCGATGCTTGTCTGGAACCCCGGCCTCCCAGGAACTCCTATAATTCTCCAAACAGGTGGCAATGGCTTGGAGCGAGGTCAGAACTGTACGGAGGATGTCCTCTCATCCCTCCCCTCTGAGAGAGCTCGGCCAATCAGCTCTCTCTAGGCCTCCGGCTGCGAGAGGTTACAGCATCACCCGGGAATCGAACTCGCGATCTCCGGATGATCGGGCGAGCGCTCTACCGCCGAGGGCAGGCATCAGATTTTTCATCGATTTTCAAGGATCAGACATTTCACTCGCTGAATGTTTACGGGGAACGGTGCTCCGAGTCACCTTGGCAGGGATCATCGTTCACGGACGTAAGGCCCTCTTCTTTAAAAATGTCTTACTGTGGCTAAGAGTCTCATCACCGCACTGTGATTACAGTCTGTAAATGTCAATCAGTTTCACGTCTTCGTTCACCAGAAATCTCATCACGACGCTCCTTGTATTCTTCAGTCACGTAAGCCGGAGTGAAATCCAGCATTCTTCGCGAGGGATTAATTGCACACCCCCAAAACGTGTTTAATCTTTCACTGTGTCTTCTGTTTTCTCAGACAGAGCAGCTGTTTGTCTATCCCTGCCCTAACATAGCAGCGCCACTTGTGCCATTTTGCACCGCAATCACTCGCAGCCATTCAGCACTGCGTGAGAAATGGCTGTGGCAAGAGTCATTTCTAATTCACGAAAGCCAAAAGGATCGATTCAATATTCATGCACAATCTGTCCCACCAGAGCCGAGTCGTTTCTGAGACTTGGGGCCAGTGTAATAAGCGAACGACGTCAGAAAGGGAAACGGGTTTAACATGCAACCATGCAATCGGAATTTGATCTTTCAGATAGCCGAGTCAAGCCTGGCGCTCTCCTGGCAGCTTTTCCGCTGTTTGGGTCGAAAACCCGAAAATCTGAAATACGTTAAAGAAGTGGCGGAACAAATTGCTGGCAAGGAAGTGAGCTGGAGCTGATTCCCTCACCTCCCAGGAAAAATAACAAGAGCGAGGGACGAAGAAAAATATGCTGGCTGTTCAGCTTTATAGCCTGCCTCGGCTTCCAAAAAATCAATCCTTCCCCACATAAAGCACCATTAAACTCTCGATTGTCATTCGCAGGGTAATGAGGGTAATCGAGACGGGCTGGAATGGCACAGTAAAGCAGGCGCGTCATGAGCTCACTGAGGTCATCGAATCCGACTCGTGGAGAAAAGACAGAGCTAGTGACAGAAATGTCGGCCAAGCGAATTACATCAGTTTGTTTAAGGTGATTAGAATTTTAAATATCAGCTGTTAGATTACAGGGGTCAGGATCTGGAGCAGCTGCGTGTTTGCTCGCTAATAAATTACACCAGAGTAATGTTGAACGCTGAAATCTGATTGGTCAGAAGGAGTCCAGAGAGTCAGCGCTTTCCAACAGTCAGATGTAAAGCCACATCTTTAGGTTTTAAGACAGGAGAAAGTTTTCGCACTGGAGACGTTTTCTGTTCATTAGAAGCATGATGAGCTTTAGGAGTTTTTTTTTCTTTCTTTCTTTCTTTTTAGAGAGGATGAAAAGGGAATGATTGTCTATAGTTGCTGTAGCATAAGTGATCAAAGAAACTTGCTCTGCAGATGCTGCCATAAATGGACAAAACATTGTGTGACATTGGAAAAAATTACATTACAGGTCGTTCTTTCAGAAATTAAAAAAAAACAATGAACCCTTAAGATAAGTTAAGCCTTTATTTGTCACATATACATTACACAGTGAAATTCCTTCTTTGCATATCCCAGCATTACTGGGGTCAGAGATGATACAGCGCCCCTGGAGCATGATAGGGTTAAGGGCCCTGCTCAAGGGCCCAACAATGGCAAACTGGCTGCAGATTAATCTAATTGGAGTTTTTAAATTGCCAGATGATGGTCTGTCACCCCGGATAGGCTCCAAGACTCCCAGAACCCTGTACAGGATAAGTGATATATAGAGAATAAGACAATCTTTTATTTTACTTTATTTATTGCTGTTTTATTCGTGACTATGAGAAACATGGCTTGTTATTTATCTGCCATACGTCAATTAAAGGATCAAAATTATGAAGTAATATATTGGCATATTAAACTCACTGATTAAGCTGAATTTAGCAGTTGCAGTTTGGAAGGGCTAATATGTACAAGATGCAAAGCTGAAATACTGATTTAAATAAATATTGTAGACAATATGCACATCCAAAACATATGAAATTCTGTACATGGGGACTATTATGATGTTAGCTTATCTGTTCACACAAACGAGCATCACACATTTTCTTAAAGATGAAGCTGAAACCAGAATTAATAATAAATTTGACTTCATGCAACTTCTAAAACCAACTTCATCTTTCACTCTTAAAGAATTCAATTAGAATTATAATGGAATTATAGATGAGGTTAAGTACATTGATAGCATGCGTCCGCTGAGGAATGTAAAATTTTAATTAATTATGATTCGGGAAAACTGAATCCCAAAAATCCCAAAGAATAAAACACATGAAATCGCAGCAGGCTGTGCGCACGGTGAATAATGCTGCATGTGATGTAACATGAATCAGGTAGAAATCAATTAATCATGGAAACAAAGAATCACATATGCATACAAAATAAAAGTTAAATCTTAACCTAAATTATGTGAAAATAAATAAATAATTTTAAAAAATCATGTGAAACTGAAGTAAAAGCACATGGAAAAAATAAATCATGAAAAATTTAGTGGAAATAAATAAATTGTAAGAAATTAATAATTATATAGAACAAAACAAAGAAATATATATACTGTAAAAATATAGTTGTTCTAATTGAACGAATTACAAAAATAAATTTCTTTAAAACTCACATAGAAATAAAAAAAAAACATTTTAATCATCAAATAAAAAACGTGGAAATTAATACATTAGGAAAAACACAGAAATAAATATATTATGAATCTAATTACATACAAAT
The DNA here is from genome assembly GCA_011419295.1 of Clarias macrocephalus. Lineage (NCBI taxonomy): Eukaryota > Metazoa > Chordata > Actinopteri > Siluriformes > Clariidae > Clarias > Clarias macrocephalus. The sequence goes on from JAAGKR010006470.1 coordinate 28,101, forward strand.
AAATAAATCATAAAATAAATGTGGAAATAAATTAATTGTGCTAAAATCAGGTCAAAATAAATTGCTCATGAAAAGAAAAATCACATAAAAATAAATAAACCATAGACAATGATGTAGAAAAAAAAATGAAGAAAATCACATGGAAAAAAAAATTTAATTGAGTTTTTTTATTATTAGTTATTATGGGGAAATAAAAATGTAAAATTTATATGATGTGATTATTTGTGTAAGTTTTATGGGATTTTTTTTTGTATTCGATTTATTTCGATTTATTTATTTATTTTCATAAAACTGCATTGCTTATAGTTCAGTGCTGGGAATTCATGATTTATCTTTTAAATTGACCAGAAATATATTGCATATTTTTTAAAATAATACCTAATACTATAATGTGATAGGAATCGGAAGTTGATATGCATTTTTTCATCTAATTAAACTGCACAGTTCAGTATGAATCCGAGGGAAGAAGCTACTTATAGCTTTGTTATTATGATGATGGTTGGCAATGAGATCTGTAAAAAGATGGTAAGACTATGATTTAATTTTTTAAAGAAAAATGTTCATGTTGTTTTGTGATTTTCTTTTCCCCATTCTTCACCAGCACATTAGTCCATTCCTGTAAGCAAGAGGCAGAACATTTTATTTTACCCTGTATGTTTTTTTTTTCCATATTGTGATGATGATAACAGAAGAAGTAAAAGAAATGAAGAAGACGTTGAGTTTCTGAGCGTAAGCTGCACAGGGGCCTGTCTGTGAGTCCACACTGCCATCTTAAGGATGATCTGCTGACATGCTTTCTGACACCTTTCCCTCTCTAACACACTAAATACTCACTGTACCTCTGTGTGTCATTGTTACAGTGCTTTAGGTGGAAACTGTGTCTTATTGTTTGAGAAATGATAAACCAGGGAAAGTCTTCAGGACTTAAGCACTTTCCAACTCCTCTGTGACTTTAACAAGCTGACAGAACACATAGAGGCTCTAGGTGAGGGGACGCTGGTCTAACACAGCTGTAACAAAAGTTCAGAATATATAATATAACTATAATGAGATATAAAAAATGAAACATAAAATTGCAGAAATAAAACACTTTTGTATAGCAACAGTATTTTTTGTTGTTTTGTATTTTATCTATCTATCTATCTAGTTTCTTGTCTCTTTGTTTCTCTCTCTCTCTCTCTCTCTCTCTCTCTCTCACACACACACACACACACACACACACACACACACACACACATACTTTATTTATTCTTTTATTTTGTGGGCTCCCTCTCTCAATATATTATAATTTATCTGTTTATCTATCTAATTGTTGGTATGGCTATTTATCTGTCTCTTTGTTTATTTATTTATTTATTTATTTATTTATTTATTTATATCTCTAGTGTTCTCTCTATTTTCTATCTATCTATCTGCTTTTCTGCTTCATTGTTTAAATATACATTTAGACATTTGGCAGATGCTTTGAAGTTTCTGTCCATTGTACACATTTTACCCAGATTTTTTTTCTTTCATTTTTTTTATTGAGGGGATCATCAAAAAAAGAAGAAGAAAGAAAGAAACAGATTTATTTATCTTTATATATTTCTAGGTCTCTCTCTCTCTCTGTCTCCTTGTTATTGTTATTTATGTCTCTATTTGTTTAAATTATTTTTATTTAGCTCTATCTCTATATGCATTAATATATTTGTTTAGATTTTTGTCGATCTATCGATTATTTCGTGCGGCGCAAACTGTAGACGGAACTGTTGTAGTAAACGTGAAATCCCGCCTCCTTGTCTGTCATTGGTCAATGTTACCAGCTTCTTCCTCCGATTGGCTGTAAATTTGACAGATTAAACCCTGATTGGACAGAGATGTCATTAACGCTCAAAGCTCGAGCCTTAACTTTTTTTTTTTTTTTACAAAACATTCTGCACTCCTCGTTTTACTTTACATTATTAACAAATTCCTCTGGTTTAATCTATATCATGAAAGAAAATCAAAGTGTCTTTCTGCAGTCAGCAGTCAGGAGGCGGGGTTTGTTCAAATACGGAAGATAAACATGAACGCAACGTCGACAACATGGTTGCCAGATTCGTGAATGTTCTGCAATAAGTTTTATTTTTTTGCATGAGGAAATAGGAGCTTATGTTTTGCTGTCTTTTAACCATGATGAGCTGCGTTTTCATATTACAAAAAAGTCTTATTAACCTCAAAAGAGTGAAAAAAAAAAAGGTCCGTTACTGATTGAATTATGGTCTTTGGTTGCTGTACTGTAAATAATTCGTCACACAACGTGAATAATGCAGTATGACGTCATCCATTATTGCATCAAACCTTATGCTTTTGGTCTAGGAGCAATCCTCTCCAGGTCACGCTGATGTCTTTGATGAAGTTCTCATTATGTTTATTTAACTACTAGAAGAGCATCAGTGAAGTCAGGTGCTGATGAGAGACATCCCAGTTATCCTAAAAGTTTTCAATGGGGTTGAGGTCACTCACTCACTCACTCACTCACTCATCATCTATAGCACTTAATCCTGTATTCAGGGTCACGGGGGCCTGGAGCCTATCCCAGAAGACTTAGGGCACATGGCAGGGTACACCCTGAACAGGGTGCCAATCCATCGCAGGGCACAGACACACACACACATACACTCACTCATTCACACACTACGGGCAATTTGGGCGTGATGGTCAGGTGTCCCCATATGTGCAGTACATAGGGTTAGGGTTAGGGTTAGGTGTATGTAATGTATTAAAAAGGAATATTATTACAAGGCAAATTTACACTTAGATTTAGTCCACCCAAAGAGGAAGATATTGATGATATTGATATTTATATAAGATATTGATTGATATAGATTGATTGATATATATATATATTGCTCTAAGGCTGAGACTGAGGAGGAGTTTCTTTACGCAGGTGATCTCAATCAGAAGACCCACCACACAGGACTAAAACCATCCTTTTTTTGCACACTGCATGTTTTTTGGACATTGCTCACACCCGACATTTATAGTCCATTTATGGACATTATAAATTTGAACATTCACGCACATTTGCACTCAAGCTGGACATTTCTATTCATTTAATTTTGCACACTTTTGCACATTGCACATTTCCCCCATATTTTTCATATTTGGACAGCTAAGTTTTAAAAAAAAAATTATATCGTAGATTTTCTTCTTCTTTTTTTTGTTTGTTCTATTTTTCTCTGCAGCTAAGTTTTCTATACTTTATTCTTATTGATAATTCAGATTTTAAGGTCACGAGCGGCTGTATAAGCCTTTCACTGCATATCGTACTGTGTATGACTGTGTATGTGACTAATAAAATTTTAATTTGATATTGATAAAAGATATATTATATAGATGGAGCTACTGTGAGAAGGGCCAGGTTGTGATGGCTAGTAGACTCCAAAGCTGCAGGTCTTATGTGATGTTCCCAGGTCAAAAAGGGTCAGGGGTGGATCTAGAAAATCATTCATGGGGTGGCAATGGGGTGGCATTAAAATTATCAGGGGTGGCGACACTGAAGCAAGCATGCTTGCATGTTTTTTGTGGATTCAAGGAACGCTATTCTTATTCGGTGTATACACTAGGGTGCACATTTTTACATTGTCCTATAAAAATGAAATAAAGGCTGATGTGTGATTGACTTGAACCTGATATCTGGATTGGAACGTCAGATAAATAAAAAAAAAAACTTGTTTATTTTTAGAGCACTAAGACCTTAGTGCTGGGGTGGCAAGGCTTTTTCTTAGGGTGGCAACTGCCACCCCGTGCCACCCCGGTAGATCCGCCCCTGAAAAGGGTTAAACCTGGTTGTGGCAGAAAGGTGTCAGAACACACAGCATCATCATCATCATCATCATCACTGTTTTGGTGTTCAGAAAGGGGGACAGACTCAATATTAAGCAGGTCAGAATGTTATGGTTGGTCAGTGTACACTACTCAGTCACCATATGTCACATAAAAACGTGTTGGGAATCGGCCCGTGCGGCCCAACGCGCGAGTCTCATTGTCTAATTCCGACAGATCTGGCAACCCCGTCCGCGGTAACAGGAAGTTGACGGGCGCATTGTTTGACTAAACTTCTCGCCGATCGTATGGGATGTTTCCCGTCCCGCCGCGTTGCAGAGCTCAAACTACGCCGTCGTGGTGCGGGAGTTTCTTCGCAGCGCGTTTCCGCGCGTGGAGGGAAAATCGTCCCGAGCAGATATTCAGGTTTGTGTGTGTGTGTGTGTGTGTGTGTTTCAGAGAGCTAGCCTGAGTGCTAAGTCCAGCTCGGGTTTGTTTACAATGAATCAGCTGATTAGAGCGAGAGAGACTCAGGAGCTTGACGATCTGCTCGGTCTGTAGGAGCTTCTCCAGAGATCCCGTGAAGCTGAATGTGAGGGACGAGAGGAGCGCTGAGAGCTGAGAAGATGCCGTGCACCTGTGGGAACTGGAGGAGATGGATCAGACCTCTGGTGGTGCTGCTCTACATCCTGCTCCTGCTCGTGGTGCTCCCTCTGTGCATATGGGAGCTGCAGAAGTCTGAGGTCTGCTTAAGGACAACACACACACACACACACACACACACACACACACACACACACACACACACACCTGTGCAACACTCTTGTGCAACATGGGTCCAGTGGGACAAATAACCAATCACTGTTCTTCCAACACTCAATCACTAATCACCATTGTTCCCATTCACCAATAACTGAGCCCCGTATTAATCCCCAGTCACTAATCACCATTGTTTCCAACACCGTGTCATTAGTCACCAATATACCCTACACCCAGTCACTAATCACCACTGTTCCCGTAATGGGGTCCAGTTCTCGATAAGTGGGGGAAATGGTGATTAGTAACTGGTTGTTGGGAACAATATGGTGGTTGGTGAGTGAGTGTTGGGAATAATGGAGAATTAATTATTGGTCAATGGGACCAATATTATTATTACTAATCTCCATTACTCCCAACACCCACCACCAATGTTCCCAACACCTTGTCACTAGTCACCATTGTTTCCAACAACCAATTATTTACTTACCACCACCACCCCCCCACCCCCCATTTACCAATAACTGATTATGGGAACAGTGGTGATTAGTGACTGGGTGTAGGGTATACTGGTGATCACTGAATGGTGATTGTTGATTTGTGGTAGGTTTCTCGCCTGCCATGTGGAAGGCTTGGGTTCAATTGCCGCCCAATGCTCGAATCGCAGCCTCTGGATGTAGTGTCGTTCCCAAGATCAGGAAAAATGTGAGGGTTGCGTCAGGAAGGTCATGCGGCATGAAACCTGTGTCAAGTTGTTTGTGGATCGGGTGGTCCGCTATGGCGACCCCTCAACGTTATTGGGAATACTGGCGATTAGTGCTTGGGTGTTATACTGGTGATTAGTGACTGGGTGTTATACTGGTGATTAGTGACTGGGTGTTATACTGGTGATTAGTGATTAGGTGTTATACTGGTGATTAGTGACTGGGTGTTATACTGGTGATTAGTGACTGGGTGTTGGGAATACTGGCGATTAGTGACTGGGTATATATGACACTAATTTAACATTCTACAAGACAATGCATTTATTGGGACAGATTTTGGTGTTAGCATGAACGTTAAAGCTTTGGAAGTTTGACTAGAGTCTACAGATGAAAAGATGAGCGACAGACTAATTGAAAATTAATTAAAAGCTCTGCTGCATCGCTCTCTTGGATGGTCATAAATATTGGATGTCAGGGTGGACATACAGTGCCCTCCAAAATTATTGGCACCCCTGGTTAAAATGTGATCTTTAGCTTCTAAAAAAATCAGTTTTGTTC
>JAAGKR010006471.1:0-28142 GCA_011419295.1 Clarias macrocephalus
TACAGTATGTATGTATGTATGTATGTATGTATGTATGCATGTACAGTATGTATGTATGTACAGTATGTATGTATGTATGTATGTACAGTATGTATGTATGTATGTACAGTATGTATGTATGTACAGTATGTATGTATGTATGTATGTATGTATGTATGCATGTACAGTATGTATGTATGTACAGTATGTATGTATGTACAGTATGTATGTATGTATGTATGTATGTATGTATGTATGTACAGTATGTATGTATGTATGTATGTATGTATGTACAGTATGTATGTATGTATGTATGTATGTATGTATGTATGTATGTATGTATTTATGCATCATCACAGTCCACCAAAGTGAAAAATTGCCCTTGTTCCTTATTATCAGTGTTTTACAGTTCATGCCATGTTGCATTATATTTCCACCTAAAAATCCGGATACTAGAATATAATACTTTGTGTGTGTGTGTGTGTGTGTGTGTGTGTGTGTGTGTGTGTGTGTGTGAGTGAGTATGTAAATGTGCTTTATCTTCTGATTTGTTTCCTGCTCTTGTTTCTAGAGCTCAGGTTCTCTGGCTGGTGTTCCCATCTCTGGAGTAAGACATCACTTATTCTTATAAATTCATAAAGACACCAGATGATATTTATGCATTATTAAGAATTTTATATATAAATATAACTAAATGAGAGTGTGTGTGTGTGTGTGTGTGTGTGTGTGTGTGTGTGTGTGTGTGTGTGTTGCTCAGTGTCTGGGGGATCAGTCGGCTGCTCTTGTGGGACAGATGTGCTTTAAAGATGGTCAGGCCAAAAACACGTAAGAAAAATAATAAAGTAAATAAATATATATTCTAAATACTAATATGTGATCTGCATTTTTCAAAACAACATGAATATACATTTATTCTGTCTTGCCTTATACCATGTCTTCCCCTTGTGAAGCACGTAGCTCTTGTAAATAAAAGCATCTTATCAGGTATCATGGAGCGCGGCAGCATGCAGCATTGAATTAATAAAGGTACAAGATCTGATACCTTTTTGATGCAGTTTCTCAGTACACTCAGAAAACAACTCTGTTTAACTGAGTAAACACACTGTTTATTTCTCTATATAATCTCCTGCTACACTAATGCACTTATGTTTCACTGGTGCTACAGTAGGATACCATCAGGGTAGAAAGTTTTCTCAGTACTCTGGATTCATGATCAGACTGCCTGCTTCACATCTGAAACCCTGGCCTTGCAGGAACTCCATGTGGAATTGACTTGGAGCGAGGACGGAGTCGGGGACGTGGCGGTAACTCCTAGACGAGTTCCTGTAATGTGCAAGTGGTGTTGGTGAACGATTGTGTGTCCAGTTCACTAAGACAGATGTGTCTCTTCGACAAGTACTGTGTTCAACGTAAATGCTGCTCTGTGTGATAGATTCTGGAAAAATATGACAGAGCCGTGTGATCCCTGGGTTTACCGCTTGCTGAGCGTCAGGATGGAATATGCATGATGGGTCAAAATAAAGGACAGTGACATCAACCCGGGAAAAGGTCAGGTTAAAAGCTGCCATGTGTGAATAATGTTTGGTAAGTAATGCACTGACTGGGCGAAGTGACATTCAGTGGAACATGAGAGTCAAAACAAAGACAGATGCGGTTGATGGACGAGTGGGTGATGACTTATATAATACGTTTGTCTATACACACAAGTGTGTATGCTGTGTGTACAATCAGAACAGTTGTCGACACAAATAGCCTTGCTGCAGTGAACACACATAATCTGTGATGGTAGACACGGGGCCAAGCACCTGTTGAAGATGAAGGATAGAGAGCTGAGCTGAGCTGAACTGCACCATGCTGAGTGTCTCAGTGGGGAAGGATGAAGGACAGAAAGAACATGGGCAAGAAGAAAAGCAAGAATAAGCCTGCCATCACTTCCTCATTCCCATTCAAACACAACAGAGTGTCACAGTGATGCTGAAACTCTGGAGCTCTTCACACACACACCAATATCATCCAAAACACCAACAGCATCCACCAGACTCTGTACAGGCGGTGGAGTAGAGATGCCCAGACTGCTGGGTGGGACAGTGGAACAGACCCGTGCAACTGGAAACGTTTCTGAAGGAGGTGGTACATGGCAGATATCAGAGTATAAACGGGCAGCAATCACACTTCACCAGGATTCACTGCTGGTCGGCCTTCATCCTGTTAAGCATTGTTGGGTTCGAGCTGTAATCAAACCTCAATCCACCAAGGCCTTATTCATGATGCAAATTTGGATAGATTGTGAAGGGTGATGGTAACGAATGTGCACTGGGTTTATCACTGCAGCTCATGCGGGCAGGTGTTGCCCAGTGGAGAAGCTGTTGGACTGCTGATCAGCAGGTCCCAGGTTCAACTCCAACCACCACCAAGTTACCACAGTTGGGTTCTTGAGCAAAGCTTTTAACCCTGGATGGATTAAAAGATGTATAATGAAATAAAAACTAAGTCGCTCTGGATAAAGACGTCTGCGAAATGCCGTAATGTCATGCTCATCATCATTTATTTTTCCGGGTCAAAAGCATAACATGGAGGTAGCAGTTAGTACTCGCCTCACCCACCGCTATTAATACTCTGGGCTAATCGGCCAAGTTTTCTTAAAAGGATTGTTTATGGATGTGTCCTGCAGTAGCCAGGCCCATTGTGGTACAGTATATACAGAGACCTGTCTGGCCTGGCGGGCATCACCGGGTTCATCAGCGTCAGCTCAGCATCAGGGAGGCGCTGCGGGTGGGGAGGGTTCTGCTCCCTCCACCTTTTGTGGCGATTCTCATTGGGCGTTTTCCATTCAAGCAGGATTACAAGATGGTGTCATGACCTTTGCTCAGCTGAAAGACATCGATAAAAGACTTTCAGGCCAAAGCGTCAAGCCAAATGTCACACTGTCCTTTCCTTCCCTTTCTATTAGAAGAGACAACCCTCTTTGAGAACTGTTGTTGAATGGGAATGAATGGGTTTTTCCCTACAGCTCACCATAATCCTACGGCTCCTAGGCCAGGACAGAACACTGAGCCCAGAGCCCTTTTTCATTGGCCAGGTGTTTGCACTGATGTAGACAGCTGATGAATGGCATCTGATGAATCTGCAGGACAATAAAAATGTGTCATTGCACCCGTCCATTGATCAAGGCCCTCTTCGGACGATTCTAGACAAGCTGAATTCATTCCAGAGGCGAGTTCTTAAGGTGAAATTTCGTATTGTGAAACACATTTTCCCATAGGAAATAATGTAAATGCAGATCATTTGTTCTGGCCACCCCAAAATATTACCAATATTACCAAATTCCAACACTATAATATTTTTTTTTTGCAGATAGAAACAATTAAAAAATGTAGAAAAGCCATGTAAATAAAGTAAAATATGAAATTAACTATTTAAGTTAAGCCTTTATTTATCACATATACATTACAACACAGTGAAATTCCTTCTTCACATATCCCAGCATAACTGGGGTCAGAGCGCAGGGTCAGCCATGATACAGCAACCCTGGAGCCGATAGGGTTAAGGGCCTCGCTCAAGGGCCCAACAACGGCATCCTGGCTGAGCTGGGAATCGAACCGCTGATCAGTAACTCAGTGCCTTAACCCTCTGAGTCACAACTGCCCCTAATATTACATTTTAAACATCACCTAACCCTAAGTTCTGATTCCTCTTTAAAATCAAAACTGAAAGTGGCTCCCTTTTCTTCTTGCTACCGTCCTTGCTAACATTCTTGCGACCCAGGCATGAAACCCACAAAAAATATGTAAACTCGCTTCGCTTGGCTTTCCACTGACGCAAACAAGTTTGTTTGCTTGAATGCTGAAAATGCTTCATATGCCAAGGCAAATTTCAGTTATTAAGGACGAAATTTACGAGGCGGGGCGTTTGTATGCTGAGGTACCACTGAGGTACCCGGAAAGAGATTCAGACTTATCAAGGCACCACATTTATGTTATATATATCCTTATTATTAGGAATGACCAGGGATTAAACACATTTAGACCAGAGTTCACTGTTCACAAATGCACAGCTGGTAGAGCGATTTGATGAATAAAAATATTATTCACACCATGATGCTTGGAATTGGGATAATTGGTTTGAACCCATATTAGCTGCAGCTGCAAGGTCTCATAAGCTTCCACACATTGAGTGATGGTAACTTAAATCATTACAGTTAGCTCAAATTAATAGACCTTGATTAGTATTTAGAACCTTTTGCTGTTTATGAGTTTGTAGAAATGACACTTTTCAACTTAGCTGAACAAATTTGATATTTTAAATAATATAAGTACTTAAGTAACAGTAACTGTCACCTTAAAGTTCCACCAACTTCAAATCTTTCAGCCTAGTGATTTAGTGTCTGATGTCATCAATGCACATGTAAACTGCCCACATTGAATTATTTTAATCAGGATGGTGGATTGGTCTGTCTTCACATAATCTGTACAAATCTGGGTACCATAAAGTAAAGTACCAGAGCCCTGGTGGCTCAGTTGTCGGTGTTTCGCCTGCCATGTGAACGACCCGGGTTTGATTCCCCGCCACTGGTGCCTGTCCCAAGCCCAGATAAAATGGGAGGGTTGTGTTCAGAGAGGCTAAAAAAAATTCTAGTATGAGTTGGGCTACTCAGTAATGCAAGTACGATTAATGTGAATGAGTACAACAAAGTCAAAAACTGATAGTTCTGTTTAATTAACATTGGAAACATCATTACTTAAAACATTTGATGTACTGTAACTGATTACCTTCATATATATATATAATATAATATAATAAATCATTTCTTGAGTTTTGCCAACTTTTTCGGGTTGACAATGTACTCGTGGATGAACTGCTGATCAGTTTCGGATTCAGCACTGGATTTAATGGGATATTGGCAGATACTGTATCCTGGGCTCAGGAGGAAACTGCATTTTTTCTTCAGTTGGTTTGCTCCTCTTGCCATCATTATACCAAGGCCAGAGTAGTGTGAGTGTAGAGGTGTTGCAGGGAGGGAGGTCCCAACAGCCAGGGATGAACGAAAGAAATACAAATAAAATAAATACATAGTGACCACTATTTGTTATTTATCATCAGTTATATTTTTAATGATCACAGCCTCAAGCAGTTAACCTCAGGTGGCAACACATAAAACATGACAGATTTCAGCACGGCAGCCGTCCTTAACGCCACAAAGACGTTTATGAGCATCTGGGACGAGGAGGAAATACCAGACAACCTCCCTGATTGTTTTTTCTTGAGTCATCCTGATCAGACCTGCCGCTGTCTCCGAGCAGAAGCACAGTGCGGCGCCACGCCAGGCCTGGAACTGCAGACATGAGTTTTGCTTTGAGACAGCATTGAGCACGATATGTCTCCCTATGATGTCTTCTCTGATCTGACAAGTGATTTTGTAAAAGCTCATCCAGGAGTTTCATGGCAGCGTCACTGCAGGCGGGTGTAAGAGATGCTTTCTGGATAAGAAGTGAAGTGAAGCTGGGCGTCGTCCTACTGTAGCACCGGTCCTCTTCCACATTTTCTCTCACGCTGTCCATGAACTAGAGAAATCCAATACCGTCTTTACGTCAGTAACGGCTTCCTCTTTGACCTTTGCCACTTTAATGGCAAAACAAATATCCTGCAGAATCTTCTCAGAGGCTCTCTGCAGCTCATCCGACCTTCAACTGATGCTCCATCGCTGGACGCTTTATTGATCTGATTGTACATTCAGCAGATAATCATATGTTATGAAAACACATACATTTAACACACCGCTGTTGTCTCTGTCTCTGTCTCTGCTGTAGATATGGAACCGGCTGCTTCATGTTGAAAAATACCGGCGTCAAGGTATTTAACGCTTCATGACATCACATGGTCTCATCATCACTAGATGACTTTAGTTAGTTAAAGTCTTAACTCTTCCTCGCAGCCGGTGATGTCAGAACACGGCCTCCTCACCACGGTGGCCTACAAACTGGGAAAGGACAAACCCGCACACTATGCGCTCGAGGTGAAGACGTTTTTTATGTTTATTGATGTATTTCAGTTTGTTTGTTTTTAACTCAGGTTCTTCTGTTTTATCATTGGTCCAAATGAAATAAATATATTTAAGACAAAATAGAAAAGTAAGTAAAGGAAACTAAAATTCCTGCAGTCTGGGGTTCATAGAATTTAAAGATGCTTTTGCTATAGTTTATTTTTTATCGATCTGGATATAAATAAAAATTTTATGAAACAAATGCAGAATTAAAGCATGCACAATTATTCTTGTGCATTAACTATTACGCATCTTTAAAAAAAAATGTTTTACGTATACAAGGTCCAGGAAAGTATCCAGACATTGTTAATATAAAGAGAGCCGTCTGTGCAATATAGATGTAACCTGGCAGCCATTAGACAGTAAAGAGCACATGCGTGAACAATGACGACTTCACTGTACTAGTCAGTGGGGCTCTAGACGCTGTTGATCGGCCATTGCATTCAAAAAGACCGAGGGAATAAAGCAACAAATCTGTTAAAGTGTGTGTTAAGCTTGAACGTTCCTCGGGGAGAAAACTATTCAGAATGCGTTCAGGAACGATGCGATTAGGGATCCAATCACCCGGGTGACTCAGACCAGGATCAGGATAGACGTGGTTCATCACTCTGAATAACATTTAACTGATCTTTCATGACGTTTCCCATCTAAGGGGACAAGTGGACTCGAACCAGACCAGTCTGAGGGCAGGTTGTGTTAGATGTGCCAGTTAAACCTTTAAACTTGACCTCCTTCATCAGTAAGGGCCTGTAGGAAATATAGTCCATGTCATTTCCAGACACGGTGTATAAGATCTTCAGCAGAAGCAGAAACAAATATACTGTACAGGGCTGAGTGAGGAGAGAATCTGAATCTGTAGTTCACCTTCATCAAGCTCACTTCCCCCAAAGAATGAAACATGGCTAGCATCGCTATCAGGATGCACAGTTTACAGACTCAAAGGTCAAAGGTGGTCTTCATACAAAAACATAAGGAATGTGGTGCAGAGATGAGAGATGTGAAATTTCAGCTCTGACAGTTTGTCCCTGAACAGCTGTAAACCTGAGTGTCTGCAGGGCGTCTGTAGGACACAGGGGACGTTCCTCAGAGGTGCTCAGAGGTTTTGTGACTGGGAATGGAAGTGATGTTTTGTTCAATCGTAAATCATCCCCATCGTGCTACTGTACCCCAAGCGGATTCTATATTAGATTCAATTCGATTCAATTTTACTGTCGTTGTGCAGAGCCAAAGAAATGCATTTAGCATCTAACAAGAAGTGCATAAGTGACCTAGTTACAATAAATAAATACAATGTGTTATAAACAGGAGATGCAATATCCAATCTGCAGCAATGACCTACTGCGAAGTGCCTCCAAACACAGAACGAGTCCTGAAGCAGATGGCACGTCTCTGGTCTTTGTGCCAGTCTGGGACTGCGTGCAGAGATGAAACAGGACTTTCAATCCTGCACACCAGTGAGCCTAAGAAACGGCTGGTGTAAAAGAAAATGTTTGTCACATCGCATACTGATTTGATGTGTTTTTTTTATTTTTATTATTCAATTTCAAGTCAATTTTCAAATCCTGGTCATGCAATATTTTTTTTGAGAGAATCCTCACTACGGTAAAGCAAAAAGCAAAAGCATTTCCCCAAACAGATATTATTTCAGACAGGAACAATGGAAAGCTGCTGATCATAAACTTGCCTTCACTTATCCCCCCATCTTTTATTGCTAGTTTTACACATCTAAATAATTAGGTTAGAATTGCTAGTTTTACTTACATATAAACAATTCACCATCTATTCAATAAAGCCCTTGTTGTAGATGTCACCAAGTAGACCCGAACCTCTGGAATCAATAGCTACTTAGACCGGTACTAGACATTGGAGATTAAGGAGTGGCGTTAGTGGAGAAAATAATATTAAAAGCAGCATTAAATTTGTAGGACATAAAAAAAGAGTTACAGAACAGTTGAATGAGGTTAAAAGCAGAAATCTATAAAAGCATTACATTTGTTCTTAGTCAGATGCAGTCAGATGTTGCTCGTGAACTTGGTGTGTCTCAAAGTGTCATCAGCAGACTTGCATCAAGACACAGAACTACTGGCAGAGTTCATGACAGACCCAGGAGTGGAGACCTCACGAGTGACAGACCGCAACAATGACCAGTACCTAAGGACATATGCACTCAGACATCGTTATGTAACTGCCACACAGCTGCAGGCCCGTGTACCAGATGTGAGGGGTACTGGGGTTTCCAGGGAAACCATTCGCAACCGACTCCACTGCTTTGGCTCGAATGCCAGACGACCGTTGCAGGCGACTCCACTGACACCAAGACACAAGACCATGTGACCTGGACAGTGCAGCGGTGGTCTACCGTCCTGTTCACTGATGAGTGTCGGGTCACCGTCGCTGGAGAAGGCGAGGTGAGCGATACGCTGAGGTCAACATGGTCCCCAGGGTTTGCTTTGGTGGAGGAGGTGCAACAGTCTGCGCAGGCATCACCAGTCAGCGCAAAACAGATTTGGTTATTGTAGAAGGCTCAGTCACTGCACGTTCTTACCTCAGAGACATCATAGAACCCATCATCATCCTTCAATTCCACCAGCACACCCCCAACCTTCTGTTCATGGATGATGATGCTCCACCACATCGTGGCAGAATTGTCACAGCTCGACTTCAGGAAGTTGGACTGCCTCATATGGTGGCCATCAATGTCCCCTGACCTGAACCCCATAGAAGCACGTCTGGGACCAGTTGAAGCAGAGACTGGATGATATCGTATCCCACCCCCACGTGACCTGGCAGAACTGCGTGTAGCACTTGTGGAAGAGTGGAACCATCGCCGCAGAACAACATCATGAGGATAGTGAGGAGCCTGAGACGTCACTGTCACTGCGGCAAATGGGGGAAACACCTGCTTCTGACATTGTCAATTTTTGTTATTTGGGGCTGTCCTGGTTATTGTCTACATTTTTGGGGTAATAAATATTAAAATAATGAAAATGGTGTTTCTTCTCATACATTATTAGTAATATCAAAGGGAACTTTTACTTATTTCATTAAAATTCAGAGCAAATAGGAAAAGCACTCATGTAAATAACAATACCCCTAATTTATTGTGAGTAGTGTACAGTATATAGGTCAAACTCGAAAAATTCAAATATCGTGCAAAATTTGATTTATTCCAGAATTGCACCTTAAAAGGTGAAACTAATATATGAGATAGACTCATTACATGCAACACAAGATAGTTCAAGCCGTGATTTGTCATAAATCTCATTTGGCCTGAGATGATTATGGCGTACAGCTCATGAAAACCCCAAATCAACAATCTCAGAAAATTTGAATATTACATGCAATCAATAAACAAGGATTGTACATAGGCAGAGGTGGAAAGTAACGGATGACATTCACTCGCCTTAATGTAATTTAATAGTTTTTTTGTGTGTACTTCTACTTTTTAAAGTAGTTTTTAAAATCTGTAATTTTACTTTTACTTAAGTATGTTTTGTTTGAAGTGTTGTAATTCACTACATTTTAAATCATATGCGCTACTGAGTAAAAGAAATGAATGAAAATGCAAAAAATATTCTGCTATGTATAAATGCTTCGTTGCTCCCGCGTGTGTGTATCGTGTCCTGGTCGCGCGCCGCTCCAGGTTTTCTGACTGTCCTCGGCGTCTACCTGACCTTCCACACGGTCGCTTCTGCCCTGAGAGTGACATCATCAACCAGCGCCGCCGTATATAAACCGGAGAGAGACGCGGGAAAGAGGAAAGAGTTTGTGATTTTGGCGTTTTGATATTTGGTTTTGACTTTTTGCCTCCCATTGACTTTGATTATTGCTTTGGTTGGTCTTTGTATATATTTGTAGATAATTTCACTGTATGTTTGTGCACTCAGCAGTAGTAGGGGCGCGGCTGCCATGACTGGATCTAGTTCTTTCTGCCATATACCACCATTTCCATACAGTTTACAATCGAACCCTAAACCAGTCTTTTGCTGGACGGCCGACACTAGACCGGGACGTGACGCCATATTTAAGTGACCACTTTGATTTTCAAGCACAAGACAACAGCTTTATTATGCGAAGGTGTTCCTTCAGTTAAAAACAACGAGTGTGAGATTTATATCTGCTCGTCTTTTTTGAACAAAAAAGTAACTCAGTAACTTTTACTCTGAGTACATTTTTTATGAGCTACTTTTTACTTTTACTTGAGTAGATTTTTATATTGGTAACTTTACTTGTACTTCAGTAAAATTTCACTGGAGTAAAAGTACTTTTACTTGAGTACAAAATTTTAGTCCTCTTTCCACCTCTGTACATAGGACAATATCGGACCTCTGAAAAGTATCAGTATTCATATGTACTCAGTACATGGTTTGGTCCCCTTTTGCAGCAATTACTGCCTCAATGCAGCGTTGCATGGAAGCTCTCAGCCTGTGGCACTGCTGAGGTGTTATAGGAGACCCAGGATGCTTCAATAGCGGCCTTCAGCTCTTCTGATGCGCTCAGTCTCTCATCTTTCTTTTGGCAACACCCCATAAATTTTCTATAGGGTTCAGGTCAGGCGAGTTTGCTGGCCAATCAAGCACAGTAACCCCACGGTCATTGAACCAGGTTTTGGTGCTTTTGGACGTGTGGGCAGGTGCCAAGTCCTGCTGGAAAATGAAGTCAGCATCCCCATAAAGCTCATGTGTGGAAGGAAGCATGAAGTGCTCAAAGATCTCCTGGTATACGGCTGCGTTGACCCTGGACTTAATGTAGCACAGTGGACCAACACCAGCAGATGACATGGATCACCAAATCAACACAGACTGTGGAAACGTCACACTGGACTTCAAGCATCTTGCAGTGTGTGTGCGCCTCTCCAGTCCTCCTCCAGACTTTGGGTCCTTGGTTTCCAAATGAGATGCAAAAGTTGCTTCCATCAGAAAAGAGAACCTTGGACCACTGAGCATCAGACCAGTTCTTTTTACCTTTAGGCCAATTAAGATGCTTCTTACATTGTTTGTTGTTCAGGAGCGACTTGACAGACAAGAGGAATACGACATTTGAAGCCCAAGTCCAGGATCCGTCTGTGTATGGAGGCTCTTGATGCACTGACTCCAGCCTCAGTCCACTCCTTGTGAAAGTCCCCAACACTTTTCAATGGTCTTTTCCTGACAATCCTCTCCAGCGGGCATCCCTGCTGCTTCTGCACCTTTTTCTTCCACACTTTCCCCCTCCACATAACTTTCTATTAATATGTGCTTTGATACAGCACTTTGGGAACAACACCATCTTTTGCAATTACCTTTTGAGGCTTTCCATCCAATGATGGTTTTCTGCACAACTGTCAGGTCAGCAGTCTTTCCCATGATTGTGTTTCCTACTGAACCAGACTGAGAGACCATTTAAAGGCTCAGGAACCTTTTGCAGGTGTTCTGGCTTAATTAGCTGATTAGACTGGGACACTTTGAGCCTAGAATATTGAACCTTTTTGCAATATTCTAATCTTCCTTTGCATGGATTGAGTCTGTGTCATATATTAGTTTCACCTGTTTATATTTCTCAGTCCAGTGTGTGTGTGTATGTAATTTTTGTCAATTATTTCTTTATTTATTTCTATAATGTGCTGTGCTGAGCATGTAACATACTGTATATTAAGGTATGTTTTTAAATAGCAGTATATAATGAGGAAGCTCCATGTTCCAGGGATCGGTTGCCATAGCCGGGGCAGTGGTGAGGTGGCTGAAGGACAATCTGGGAATCCTCAAATCCTCTTCTGAAATCGGTGAGCTGTCACACACTGCTCTTCATCATATAACAAATATATTTTAATATTATATATCAAGTTTATTAATTGCGTTATGGAGAATACACTAATTACTTCTTTTCTGAATTTTCCACTAGAAACGTTGGCTGCTGCAGCAGGGACGTCTTACGGCTGTTATTTTGTTCCAGCATTTTCTGGGCTTTATGCCCCCTACTGGGAACCCAGCGCTCGAGGGTGAGAACCATTAACACATAATTGAGGAACATTCTTTATATAGAAATAAAGCGAGGGTGTCGTTCAACAGCCACAGTCGCTGCAGTTCATTTTCATATACGGTACAGTACATATGTACATTATACACACACAACAAGTCCAAAGTCTGGACACACCTTTAAATTTCCTGAGTGTATATTTTCTCTCTACTCTGTAAAACAATACTGAAGGCGTTTATCTAAAACACACAATAATCTCCTCTGAACAGTCGATATTGAGATGTTTATCTGCTACTTCTGCTCTGTTAAGCTTATAACGGCTCTAATCCGAGGTGCTGGTTGAGGTTAATTGGTGATTTCTGAGGCTGGTGACTCTAAATGAACTTCTCCTCTGCAGCAGTGGCAACGTTCTGGTCCTGCTTTCCAGGGAAGGTCTTCATGAGAGACAGTTTCACAAACGCACTCGACACGATACTGTTCTTGTGAGACCTCTTACACAACAGCCGACCTTCATGTCTTAAAATATAATGAATCACATTTTGTGTTCACACCTTCGGCTGGTCCTGTATATATAGAAATGCACTTTTATTTTTAAATGAAACCTCCACTGGATAAACAAATATTTAGTTAAAAAATCATCAGGCTGCCAAATATGAATGAAGTTCAGTTTTATTATTCAGTAATATTTATTCAGTATTTATTCACTTCACTTCACTTCAGTTGCACCTTTAAAGAATGACAATGTAAATGATTGCAGTTTTTTTATTTATTGTAATTTTAAGCTGCTGTTGGATTCCTTCAAACACAATTGACTTACTGTAGCTCAGTGCTTAGCCACTTATACAGTAAGTGGTGATTATAACAACAAACAATTATTATATTTTTGTTCATGTTTTTTCTGTCTAAAGGTTATTTCATTGTTTCTGTGTGAATCAATTCGGACAAATGTCACAGTATCAGCTCAGCCTGATGGTGGAATAATAACACACACACACACACACACACACACACACACACACACACACACACACACACACACACACACACACACACACACACACACACACACACTTAGTGTTTCAAGGCTGTAATGATGTACAGCAGTTATGCCGTGTTTTCTTTCAATAGCAAACAAGATGATGTTTTAACTAATTAATTAACTGATTAATACACAATTACTGTAGATTAATTGATTTCTCACTTGCACGTTCCATTAATTTATTTTAAGTTTGTTTATTATTATTGTAGTTCTGATCAATACTTTGATTAATGCAGCTCTCAAAGTTGATCTGATAGATGGTGAGTAAATGTATTTATCAATGTCATGATTGAATCCTTTTCTATGATTTTCAAATTTTATTAAATTTTTTCTGTTTAGACATAACAGACGTTAACTTTGTACTTTATAATCCTATTGCGTGATCCTATACAGTATGTGTGTAAGACAGGACACGCAGCGGAGTGTGATACTGGACGAGTGGGTGGGTTTACTGAGTGGGTGTGGATGAGGAGCACGATGTGATATGATCTGATTCTCTTCCGTCAGTCATATTAAAGCCATACAGTTCACACACACATCACACAGCACATGCAGTTTTGTCAAATTTACTTTCAGGTAAATTCAAGTGTATGAGTATGATGGATGAGTTTAATAACCGTGTGAGTAAACAGAGTGATTTACAAGCTTTCGCTCCCCGTTTAAATGAACTGTATGAATTATTGTTGCTGTGTAATTCCATCTTCTTCAGGATAAATGTTTTTTTATTCACACTGTATTGTCCATCAGATGGAGATAAAGTGTATCCTATATCACACTTATAATAATCATTATGTAATTGTATAAAGGTGTAGTAGTTATTATCTGCTATTGGAGTTAATAATTAGTTTATATAATTTCATACTTCTGAAATACATCAACAGGGAAAGAAACAGGCAATACAACAGCATACAGTTCACACTAAAGGTTTAATTAAACTATTTATTGTAACGATCACATGTTCACTGGTTTGCACTCAAATTGCGTTCATAGAAACTTCTGTTGATTTAAGTTCATGTTGTTCCATCTTATTCCAATAAGGATTATCTGTGGCCTGACGCAGTTCACAAACAGGAGTCACTTGGCGTTTGCAGCGTTAGAGGCAGTGTGCTTCCAGACACGAGAGGTAACACTCGGAAACACACGTTTATACACAGCATGTACTAATTACTGCCACTTTATTAGGTACACCTGATTTATATGTTACTGTATATAGTTATCCAGTCAGCCAATCACGTATCAGCAGCAGCATAACATCACACAGACACAGGTCAGGATGTTCAGTTTGTGTCCACATCAAACATCAGACGCGAGAAACAACGCTGATCATCTTCACTGTCAGCTGTTTGGGTTTGAGGGGATTGACACCGCTTGATGGGTGTGAGCTGATAGGAAGTCTAGACGACCTCCAACATCGACTTCTGACAACCATGCTTATAAGAAAAGCTCTGATCTGAGTCAGACGGGCTTCAACAGCACAACGTCACAACGTCATCTCAGTCAGGTTCCATGATCATGTTCCCTGTACACTGGTCTCCCCACCTTTAGTGTTTGATGTCGTAGACTGGGAGAGTTTCAGAATAAACGTGCAGCAGTTACATGATGCAGTCACTTTAACCCGGACCTCGAGGAAACGTTTCCAACAGTTTGCGGAGTTTTGAGAGCAGAGGAAAGCCTGAGTCGGTGTTAGTGCAGGGTTCCTAATAAAGTGGCCAGTAAGTAGATGACATTTTAAAACTTTTGTTTAAATGACATCACTTTTAATACTCAAAAATTTAAAGTCTAACTATTAATTAAATGCTTAGTGAATCATATAGAAAGTTTGATTAAATACTTTAAGTGAATTCTACTAAATCTAGACCCTGTACAATCCATTGTTCTTCTCATTCTAATCAGACACGTTCTGAGCCTCTAGGCGTAACTGCTTTCCATCCCAATTGCTTTGTTAAGGCGCAGCACTCATGTAGAGTTGCTTTAGGAGCACAAACGTTCCTCAAAATGTTCACAAGCTTTTGTGTAGTGGAGCACTGATACGGGGAAAAACACACAATGGTTTGTGTGCAGCCTTTTTTCCGTAAGAGGAACTCAAAGAAATCCACAATAATAAGCGAATGATGGATAATTTGAGACAATTTGGTGAGGAGATGGGTGGATGGCTGCTGTGAGGTCTTCAGAATGTGATCTGCAGGAGGGTTTCAGTGCATAATGAAACAGCATGTGGGGATGTACGGGTGGCTTGGCTTCATTTTGATTAAAATGTGAAATCTTTCGCTTCAGGTTTTGGATGCGATGAATCGAGACAGTGGAGCTTCGCTGACTCAGTTACAGGTAGACGGAGGAATGACGACTAACAAATTACTCATGCAACTACAGGCTGATATCCTGTGTATACCTGTTGGTAAGTGTGTGTGTGTGTGTGTGTGTGTGTGTGTGTGTGTGTGTGTGTGTGTGTGTGTGTGTGTGTGTGTAAGAGAGAGAGAAGGAGACGCTTTACTGTTTTATCAAAAGGTTTTTTGAGTGACTGCTAGCAGTAAATATTAATGATGGCTTTTCTATACATAGAACTGTACCATGTTCCACAAGGCTCTGTTCTAGGCCCGCTGCTTTTCCCTGTAGATGTTAACTCGCTCTATAATTACTTGTTAAGATAAGACCTTTCTTCGAAAAAATTACGTATGTGTAAGCAAAAAAACATTCATTAAATAAAATAACAGGCATGTCAGTATTCCCCACCTGGGTCTGGTACTCCTTTTCCACTAAGGCCGGTTCCAGAGCAAGTTCGGAGCCGATGCCCAATTTTGAACCATGTTGTTTGTTTTCAGGCAGCTAAAGTGCTGACCCTTGAACAGAAAAACTGGTGGTGACATCAACACTTTTCTGGGCTAGGAAAGGTTGCCACTAGGATTTTTTTTTTTTTGCAGCTAGCATTGCTGCTAGCGTTTCAGCTAACATTACTGAAAAAGTAGAGACATAAAGAGTGAGTAAGGTTGTGATTCGTCAGTTCTTCGTCAGCTAGAAACACGTTTGTCCACAGTCACAGCTGGAGGATTCGGACCGAGGTCTGGTCTTTGATTGGGTCACTCTAACTAGCGCAGTGTTTTTGAGGTCATCGAGGTAAACCCTCTGACTCAGTCTCAGATCCTTTGCAGAGGTTTCTGTATTTTTGCGTCATACGTCTTGCCTTCCGCTCTGACCAGTATCCCAGTCCCTGCTGATGAAAGGCTTTATCCATGAGATGATGTAACCACCACCATACTTCATGCTCTGTTCATGCTTCAGTGGATGGTGCTCTCAAGGTGATGCCCAGTGTTGGATTTCTACCAAAAGTTGTTATTCAGATGAATTCATTTTCATGTGTAAATACAATACAATCCTGTTATAGCAAACTCTAACTATAACAGAATCTCAGTTATAGCAGGTGAAGTGTGCAGGTCCCATCTGTAAACCCACAGAAATGTGCAAGAAAAAAAAGAAATAAAAGGCACTTCAGATATAACAAACTCACTTATACCAGACTAATAGTTACAGTCGGTCCCTGTAGGTGCTGACAGGCGAACTTTTAACAAGTTATAATGGAACACTAGCAGTGCCATGCGTCAGGCGTTTGCACCGATCAGACGGACTGATTAATGGACGACCGTCATGGTTTATAAATAACTATGACCTAACACACACACACACACACACACACACACACACACACACACACACACACACACACACACACACACACACACACACACACAGTAGGAAGGTTAGTGTGCTGAAGCCGGGACTCTTCTTGGATTCAGAATAGCGACACACACTGTACTCGTTAACTACTCTTGGGCGGACGTACTGTGCCAATAACACACTCATGCAGTTTTGTGTAATATGTCTATGTAGTCTGCTAGTTGTAGGTGGTGTGTTGAACACCTTTCACTCCAACCTCCTGCATGTCCTCCCTCACCACATCCACATCCTCCTGGTCCTCCTTCTCCTCCTCCTGCCTGCCAGCTCCATCTCCAACATTCTCCTCCTGATACACCCCTCATCCCTCCTCTGCACATCTCCAAACCATCTTAGTCTGGGTCCTCTAACTCTGTCAACTACCTGCACTGTCCCTCAAATATACTCATTCCTAACCCTGTCCATTCTTGTCCCTCCCAAAGCAAATCACAGTATCTTCAGCTCTGCCACCTCCAAACTGTACAACATCGCCAGTCTCACTGTGAGTCCTGGGTTCATCCTACTGTAGCCAACCTCACTACTGTAATCTAAGATGATTTCTGTTGATAAGGGTGTGGAGATATCCGGCATGTGCTGGCAATGAAAGGGTTCAGTTCAGCTCAGCATCCTTATCAGTTCAGCATATTAAAGTATAAATGTGATCATCATAACAGGGTGTAAAGTTGTTTCTCTTTAAAATATGGCACGATGATTGAGAAAGGGATACTTTACTCCTGCTGAGCATCCAGAGGCAGCACGTTACACCGGCTGTTAGCAGTGCGTCAGGAGGGAACTTCATTTCTAATCTGCCTTTAATATAAAAATTATGTCTTGTGGTTAAAGTTGGGAAAAAATATTTTCAGGTTGCTTTCTGCATGCAGACAGCACACTGTTCTTTGTTTTTTTTGAATGCAGTGATTAGGCTATAAGGCAAGTCCAATTGTCAATCATGTAACTAAGATGAAAGACTGGAGTCTCCATCTAAGCCCCGCCCAACCCCTTATATTTCAAGTATGCATGAATGGGTCACTCTAAAAAAAAATACAATTAATGATAAAATGGTCTAAAGCACATGTCTGTCTTGAGCCCCGCCCCCTGCCCCTGGTGCTAACATCGCCCCCTGTGTGGTCATAATCAGACGTCACTGTTTCTAAGCAAGACACACACACACACACACACACACACACACACACACACACACACACACACACACACACACACACACACACACACACACACACAGCTCACAGATTACTGACTATCAAAATAAAATCACTTCAGCTCTTCTAATATTAGACGTTATTATAATAATAACTGACAAACTGTATTATAACACAGGGGTTACGTTAGAGCAGGTGTGTTGGGGCAGGGAGTAAAGAATGGCAGTGTTGTCCCTCATTCATCAAAAATGACTAAACTTACAGACTAAAGTACACAATAAATAAAAAGGAAATCCATGAAAATGACGAGTGATGGTGTTATTGCCGTGGCCTCACATGTCTATCAATAAAAAAAATTTTTTTTGAAAATTGTTTTGTGCAGCCTGTACTTTTGGTATGCTAATTAGGCTCCACCTCCCTTTCGTGGCACTGAGATCATATGACTTGAGACCGCATTATAATTCTCTTGAAAACAACCGTCAAGGCTCAGGTGTGTTTAAATGAGAGGTTGGTGCTTTGGGGTTTCTGTTGCGGCTGCTGTAAATCTAATAGCCAACTTCAAATATGTCTCACGTCTACATAAATCCACATTAGCAAAAAAAAAAAGAAACTCGCGCAACAAATGACATTAAATAAACATCAAATAAACCTGGAGAGTCCTGGAGATAGACGCACGTCCTGCACCAACATTTATTCCCAAAAATAGTGATTTTTTTTATCTTCTCTTTGTCCTTAAAAAGTCTGAAACCTGCAAGTGTTTGAAGATTTTTACATCATTTCAAACACACTCCACTTCAATTTACTGGACCGCTTTAGTGCTCTAAACTCCACTTCAATTATTTTGATTTTGTCGCCTTTAAAGGAAAACATCTTCAAACGCTCCTTTTTTCAGCCTCTCTAGTGTGAGTTGTGCCGGTCAGGTTCGGTCAGTGTTCCTGACTGCGAGAGTTTCTCCTGTGTAGTGAGACCCTCCATGTCTGAGACCACTGCGCTGGGGGCAGCGATGGCCGCTGGAGCAGCTGAAGGGGTCAACGTGTGGAGCATAAATCCCGAGGACATGACCTGTGTGACCTCTGAGAAATACCAACCTCAAATCAAGCCAGAAGGTGAGAGCTGAGAGGAACGTCGCGGCCCTGCACTATTTCTCTTCCCGGGTTTTTAAAGATGAAGACTTAAACTGGCAAAAGATTCTTAAATAAAGTTCCCAAAGCATCATCTATTCCTCCATCCAGCCAATCACCCCTCATCCAGCTACCCCTCAATCCTTAAGTTACTTCATCCATACCTCCATCCAACCCTCTCATTTATTCATCCATACATCCACCACCCATTCACCATCCCTCAATCCATTCATAGATTTACCCTTCCATCCATCCACCCCTCCATCAATACATCCTTCCACCCATCCACCCTTCATCCATCATACCAACTATATATCTCGCCCTCCAGTCTCCCATCCTGCTAATCATCTGTTTACTGTAACTATCCCTCCATCCATCTATGCATTCTTCCCCCCAATCAGCCATCACACCTTCATCCATTCCTCTACTCATCCATCCATCCAGAACTTGACGGATCAATCTAACAGAATGTGCCGAAATCAGAGAAAACCAGAGAGAGCCACCCCCTTCCCCCCCCCCCTCCCACCCCCATAATTTGTCCCCTGTGTTTTTGTCAGTAAAATGAAGAGGTCATTGTTGAGCTACTGTACATTCACCCAGTTCACACCTAAACCTGCTCTGATGGAGGAAATTGTGGGCCTTTTGTTTGGTCTCTTTCCAACAATGCTTTCCACAGGTGCCTTTTGGTGTTAAGGTTTCAAGATACCTGCATGAATTTAAAACATGAACCAAGAGATGTTTTTCTTATTCTTTTCTAAATGATGTCATTTTCTGAGCAGAGAGTGAATACCGATACGCAAGATGGAAGAAAGCTGTCCAGAGAGCCATGAACTGGGAGACGGTGGATCCACTTTCTAATGAGAATGGTGAAAGCGCGCACACACACACACACACACACACACACACACACACACACACACACACACACACACACACACACACATGTAAGTTGTTTTGGAGAGGTGTGTCTAGCAAATGCCTTAAATATAAATATATTTACATGAATTATATAGAAGAAAAGAGCCGTCAGTATTTTACATACATCTTACATCAATCATGTCAAAGGTTATTTGTGTGTGTGTGTGTGTGTGTGTGTGTGTGTGTGTGTGTGTGCGCTGTTTGCTCTTGACAGCTGTTTATATCACTAATGGATTTCTGTACAAGTCAAAATGAAAGCACAAGCACAACTGACTGCTAATACACACATTACAGGCTGTGAGACACAATTAAAAACACATCAATCAAAACACAATATGAATGCAAATAAGACTTTGTGTTCCTTTTAAAAAAGTACAAGGAATTAAAAACCTTCTCCCAGGCTGTAGTGTATATGATTTTGGTATTGCAGTCTCTGGGAACAGGAATGTCTAACATCAAACCCACTGGATCTTAACTTTATTTTAAGATACTTAACTTATCTATAATTTTTTACAGTCCTTTCTTGTGTAAAACAAAAACAACATTTTTAAATTTGTTAATCAACCTACAAATGCACACCTTCCCATGTCACGCTCCGGCTGCGGTACATCAGGTCACGTCGCGTCACGTCACGGGTGCAAAATGGATTCTGCACTCAGGAACACACACAGTTTGTAAATTGTTGTTGTTCTTTTGTAAATGTCTTGCTAAAGTCTCAGACTCAGTCCACCACAGTCACAGGTAGTGAAGTTGTGGATTTTGTGAGATTTTTCAAAAAACCCCTCCATCTCCCACAGTTTTGTCACAATGGATAAATCAGCCTGCAGTTGTGTTTCTGGTCATTTAAATAAACAGTTTAGTATCATTAATATGTTGGCTGAATTTTAATAAACAATATAGCAAACTCATTTTAAACTCAAGATTTAGTTGTGATGTTGTATCGAGTCACACAGGAAGCAGTAGCAGCAAATTAGATGAAGGAAAAACACATTGAAGTTTTCCGCTTCACCACAGTCCTGATCCCACGGTGTCACACATGTTTTGGTTTAATACATAATGTTCCAACAACATCCGGATCATATACAGTAATATCGTTTCACAGGACGTCTCACAGATGTGTAAATGATGCATACAGATGCGTACTGGACCTGTTTATTACTGCTGGAGCGACTGGAGCCGAGTGATTCTCCAGGAACCCTTTGAACACATTTAAACCGCGTTTAACTTGAAAATCAGGTGTTGTGCTTTCGCTCAAAACTTTGATGTTTACAGCATATAAAATAAAGTTATAGCAGTTTTCACTTTAAATATTTTTGTCATCGACAATCTGTGTGTCAGAAAATAATAAGCCAAAGTAAATAACAGCTTAAAAAATGGCATTTATCTCGTTTTGCTGTGAAACAAACAGTTCATACGAAACAAAAAGAAACAATCATCCTGTAAGTGTGTGTCACAGTGTGTCACAGTATGTTTCCACACTAAGGTCCAGCACTGAGATCTGTCCACTTTCTCTTTCAGGTTACCAAACCAGCAGTGGAATCCTGTGACTCAGGCTGAAGAGATCTGCACGGTGGTCCTTCACCATAAGCAGCCAAGTGGCTTTTCCTTGGGTACCTGATTAAACGAGTGTGTAGCTCTGAGTGTGTGTGTGGCTCCAGAGTCTGACTGCACCGTGCCTCCATGACTCCCTGACCCAGGCTGCCCCGCCTGGACTCCTCCTGAATTTCCCGTCACATTTTAAGATGTTTTTTAATTTCTAGCTGCTGAACTTCCCAACCGAAGCAACAAGAAACAGAATGAAAAGAGAATAATGCTGAGATCGATAACCTGCGAGAACAAATGACTGGTTTTGTGATTTTTACTTATAATTTAAGAATTACAGCGATTTACTCACATCAGTGATCGGTAGATTCTATTGATTTTTGCTTCCGATCTTTTCTCACTAAAGCAGACGCTCCTTCACAAACTGGTTTGAATTTCACAGTACAAGAATAACACAAGACGTCCATGTTTAGTTTGTGAATAACTGAGCTTCTTTTTTATTGTCATTTTGGCACTTTTGAGCAAAAACCAGCCTCAAAATGGAGTAAAGGATTTTACTTGATCAGATCAGAAGTATTTGTGTGAGTGAATTTAGAAATGAAAGTAATGAACGACATTAACATCATAAAATGATGTTATTAATGTTTTTGGTGTTAATGTGTTTACATTGATGTAATTACTAAGTTTGGTTT
The DNA here is from genome assembly GCA_011419295.1 of Clarias macrocephalus. Taxonomy (NCBI): domain Eukaryota; kingdom Metazoa; phylum Chordata; class Actinopteri; order Siluriformes; family Clariidae; genus Clarias; species Clarias macrocephalus. The sequence goes on from JAAGKR010006471.1 coordinate 22,152, forward strand.
GATTTTTGTGGGCACTGGTTTATTTAAGAAGAGTCTGTATAAAAACACTGCAATAATGAAAATGTCTGTGATTTATTGGTTTGTTCTATAATGTAGAGACTGAGTGGCGTCTCATACACCGTGTACTCACAACATGTTCCCAGGACGGGATCCTGACCACCTGCACAGCGCTGACCGACTGGGATTTTATGTGATAGACACATAAAAAAGATAAATCTAAAAAAAAAATGCATTTGTACTCAGACCCCTTTACTCTAAAATCCAGTGGAACCAATCAATCACCTCCAGAAGTCTCCTAATTAGTGATGTGTAATTTTATCTCAGTATAAATACAGCTGTTCTGCCAAGCCCTCAGAGGTTTGTTAGAGGACATTAGAGAACAAACAGCATCATGAAGCCTAAGGACAGAGCTTTGAACATCTGACCGAGAACTGTTCACTCCATCACCCGAAAAATGGAAAGAGTACGGAACAGCTGCACACCTACAGTACCAGGACATTTCTGTCTGCCTGAACTGACAGGTGGGGTGAGGAGAGCATTAATGAGTGAAGCAGCCATGAGCTACATGGTAACTCTGGAGGAGCTGCGGAGATCCACAGCTCAGGTTGCAGAATCTGTCCACAGGCCAACTATCAGTCGTGCTTTTTATAAATATAGGCTTTATGGAAGAGCGGCGAGAAGAAAGCCAGTGTTGAAAGAAAGCAGCATAAGAAGTGCGAAGAGGAAGGAACACGACAGCTTTAATTGAATCCCGTTTGTAGTTCCACCAACTGCAAACGGGATTCAATTAAAGCTGTCGTGTTCCTTCCTCTTCGCAGTTATGTGCCACTTTGTGTTGGTCTTTCACATAAAATCCCGACATTGACGTTTGCGGTTATAACGGGACAAAATGTGGAAAAGTTCAAGGGGTATAAATACTTTTGCAAGACACTGTAAGGATTAAATGTGTTCTACTGATGAACTTCAGCGTAATGAATTTACATGTACGATGAGGATAAATCGAGCAGAAAGGCAGGTTTTATTGAGACGGGTCACAAATCTGAACATGAAATTACACGCTAGTTAAAAAAACCCTTTCATTTTACAAGTGCAAAAGATACTAAATGATCGTCCTAGTGATCATGACAGAATCAGAACCATTAGTCAACAAGATCAATGAGCATGTGCGGTGCGCTCAGGCTTTCATCAGGACAGATTAAAGCTGAAAGACAGACTGTATGCAGAAAGAAGCTCATTGTCTGACAGCACTCAAAGTCTCGCTTGTAAAGTGTTTCAGAAATGAATAATAAGGCAAATCCTGTTCCCAGGTGGTGCGGATCAGGGCTGCTGTCAGCCTCGGGCCATGCGGAAGGCAGAAGGAGAACTAGAGCATATCACTGCCTTCAGTAACATATTCTAAATCAAATACAACTGACACGCTTTAGTGACAGGATTCACGTCCAATTACCCCCCAAACAAAAGGTTAGAGAGTGAAAAGATCCTGGAAAGTCTCCAAGCTAAATAGTATTTTCTGATCTAATTTTACAATAAACCAAAAATAAGATTTCTAATATTAAACATTTTTTTCTTTACTAGTTCCAGTAGGGATGTAGTTCAGCTAATCCCCTCTCACAGTGCCATATGAGCAGTGTGATGGGTGGTAAGAAAGCAGCTCAGTGTTCATCATCATGTTCTATCATTTAATTCTGTAGAGCTGCATTGAGCCAATGACCACTGTTAAAAGCACTACATAAATAACATTGAAATTAATTTTATAGAGTAGATCAGACAAATAGATCTTCTATTATATATTCTATCTTCCCAAAGTTATGGAACGACTTTCGATTAATGTTCGGGACTCAGAGACAGTCTCAGTGTTTAAGTCCAGGCTAAAAGCGTATTTATTTGGACAAGCATTTTTGTGAAGATTTGTCTAAAGTACTCAAGTACTTCATTATGAGTGAGTATTGCATTGTGTCGTGTTGTTGCTCTTTATCTTTGTATTTGTGTGTGTGGGCAAAACATGTATCAGTGCTAAAAAGTGTCTCACCTCTGTGAAAAAGTGAATTTTCAGATAATATAACACCATATAACACCTGATCCACGCCTCGCTTTTTGAAAAAATGCTACACATGTATATTTTTATCAGATAAAAAGAAACACATTTGCTAAATACAATTTCCTGCCCTTTTATGTTTTCATGTACGGAACTTTTTAAAAATTCAAATCTTTCAACGATCTTAACTGTCATTCAGATGAAACTTGGCCAATTTAGATTTCACATGAAAAGACACGAACCTAAAAAGTGTATTATTCTAAAATGCAAAATTGTTACGATATTGCAACATGAATTTGACCTGGTTACAGACACTACAGATTTTTTGGGGAAAACAAAATAAATGTTTACAGGTCATGTGCTTGTACACCAATTTTATTGTGTAATTAAAGAGAAAACGTAAAAACCTCTGTAAAGATGACGATCCTGTAGTGGGAGATTTTTGATGACTTCTACAAAGCTACAAATTAACGTAAAAATAAAAGACATCACCACATGTTTAAAAAGTCAGTTTATTATTTCTTTTACATGTTGTGGTTCACACACTGTCTGCAGTAAGTCATTGTGCACAAGCCGTTACTATAGAAACAGTGTATAAGTATATGTACATTGATAAAAGCCAATGGTTCACATTACAGATAGAAGCACTGGCCAATAATACACACTTATGATCTAATCAGAAATATAAAAATATATTCAAGATATTTTCATGTTCAATATTGCGTGCCGTGATGATGATAAGAGACGTGCTGATGCATTTAATTATCTAACTGTTACCAAGTTAGAGTCAGTAGTTCATCAAGTTATACAAATAAAATACAGAAGACTAAAACAGAGCCGTTACTGTGCATGAAATATATCGGCTGGATTTTCAGTGAGAGGTCAACAACAACAACAACAACAACAACAAAAAACATAAAAAATAAAACATTAAAATGATGTGCTTTTCATTAACTACACAGAAGCTGAATATTTGGATGAATAAACTGATGTAAAGGATTTCAGACTCCTCGTGACACACATCAGTTACAGCAGGACACCCGAGGCGTGATGCATTATGGTCCTCTGGGGAATAAACAATCTCTAACACTACACTAAATAATTCAAAGTTTCTACCTGAGATTTCAGTGATCTTGCTGAAATAGAACCGAGGTCAAAGGTCAAAGCCTCAGGATTAGCCGGAAGCTGTGGCACCCGTCAGCCCCATAAGTCCTCAGTGCGTCCAAACTTGTAGATGAGAGAGCTGCAGGATGAAGAGACAGGGATTCATTTGCACATATACATTTCTCTCAAATACACTCTGAACTCATGCCGTACACTCGCTTTAAGCTTTACAAAACCGGTCTCAGGAAAATGTCTGTCACAGCCAGATTTTGTCACAGCATCACTCAAAACTGGCAGGACAGAATTTAATTAAACTTTGGTATAACAGTTTTGTGCCAGATTATAATCGGCGTACTGTGCATGCGTCAAACTGTGGGCGTGTCTTAAATTGACCACTTGACAGAATGTAAAGTTTAATCTGCACCAAAAGTGAAATCTTTTTTTTTTTTTTCCCCCGATTTTCTCCCTAATTTAGTCGTGTCCAATTCCTCCCCGTCACTAGGGGGCTCCACATTAAGGCTACTACTACCACTCAGCTGGGAGGGCCGTAGACTATCACGTGTTTCCTCCGAACCACGTGACGGCAGCCGACCGCATCTTTTCGAACTGCTCGCTCGCGCACCGTTGGGGGCGGAGTAACACACTCGGAGGACGGCGTTATCCGCTCCTTCCGCTCGCGTGAGCTCACAGACGCCCCTGATTGGCTGTAGAGCCGTGATTAATGTGGGAGCACCAAGTACCTCTCATCCCTCCCCTCTGAGAGAGCTCGGCCAATCAGCTCTCTCCAGACCTCCGACGGTGAGAGGTTACAGCACCACCCGGGAATCGAACTGGCGATTTCCGGATGATAGGGCGAGCGCTGCACCACTGCGCCACTTGGAGGCCAATGCAAAAGTGAAATCTAAATGTTGAATAAAAGTGATGTTATGAACAGTTATGTGTCAGATACTGTCTCAATGTAAACAAACACCTGCACCAATAGATATTAATTAGAAAAGATAAACTGAATATTTTTACTGGGATTAGTTCATATTTTCACTTTGGCTGAAGTGGTAGAAGTGAATTTTAACTTCCTGGAGTCGTTTCAAGACAAAACTTCATCTTTATCCGATCGACTTTTTCCATTTCTCATCTGTGATTCTCTCTCCGATTACCGAACAGGGAGTGTATTTGTCTGACCACCAAAGAAGAACAACTTAGTGTAAACAAGGTGTCAGATACTCAACTATTTTAAGGCGTCTGATGGAGGACGGCGAAAAAACAGAACTTGTAAACAGTTTAATACAACCTTGTAATATTAGGCATAGCGGAAAGTTAACTTCCTTGTTCTCTTGTGTTTAATGGCGGCTGCCACCTGCTGTATCGGAGGGTGTAAATACACAAGCGTGCTGGAGACAGTCGACAAAAGAGCAATGTAAAGTGTGGGAGTGTGTGTGTGTGTGTGTGGGGGGGGGGGGGGGGGAGCAATTGTTCCTAATGTGAAAATGCCAATCAGGCCAATAATCTTACAGAACATGTAACCAGTAAAACCAGTCTGCACCTGATGATCATTCCTGATGAATGATCCACAGAACTCATTACACAGGTTGTACAGTAGGATCTATAAAATGGGGAAAAGGAAGCTGATATGTGCACACGTACTGTACACAAAATACACCAGGTGATTATACACATGCCACATGGGACTGTACACCAGTTAAACACTTCTGAAAACAAATCACCTCCTCACTCTGCTTATTCAGAGATGCATCTGGGACCAAAGTCACAAACCGCTGCCAAGAAAATGCTACTCACATACTGAGAAGAGAGAATAACACGAATCACACATACTGTAACTCGTCAAGTCCATACACTCGGGAACCTCTCAGAAGCTCAGGAGACACAGATCCGGTCTGGTCCCTGCAGACAATCCACTTCATCAAAGCCGTTCCACACAGCTAATAGCCTTTTAAACAAAGTGCTTGTTTGTTTTATTTCTCATTATTTATTATAGATAACGGGTATTAATCTCAGACATGCTTTGTTAATGAGTTAATGGAAACCTAATTAAAATAGTTGTTTCCTATTATTAAGAAACACACAGCTCTCATGCAATGCGGGATAAGAGACAGAGCTTTCCAAGGATTAAAAGAATGAAATAACTGTATTTTATTAAATCACTTTGCACAGTGTAGCCAAGATACGGAGTCACACAGAATCTGCATAAGGGGAAACCCATGCGAGTTCTTCTTTTCTATTTATAACATACAGTATGCACACACACACACACACACACACACACACACACACACACACACACACACAAATAACCTTTGACATGATTGATGTAAGATGTATGTAAAATACTGACGGCTCTTTTCTTCTATATAATTCATGTAAATATATTTATATTTAAGGCATTTGCTAGACACACCTCTCCAAAACAACTTACATGTGTGTGTGTGTGTGTGTGTGTAAAAAACTTTAATCCAAGTTTTTTTTTCTGTCCCGAGGCGTCTATCTGCCTGCTATCTCCGTCTACACCCAGGTGTCTGGTTCTGGCTCCGTGTGTGGAGATGCTCCGAGTGCGTCGTGACCCGTGTCTACACTACAGAACTATAAAAGCACAGAGATCTGTGGGAACGTTTGTGAATGATTCTGAGCATAGATCTATTTACAATCAGACAGGTTGATGGTGTTAAAAGGACAGCTGTAGGACACTGTTTGAAGCTTCAGGTGTCTCAGTGTCCCAAGAACCTCTCGATTCAGGATCCTGCAGACGCTGCAGAAGCTGCACTTCCCTAACCAGAACTTATTTTGTGAATAAATTCATTCAGCATCCTTTCTCTGCATTAGACACCAATCTAAAAACC
>JAAGKR010006471.1:28162-42716 GCA_011419295.1 Clarias macrocephalus
TGTTCCTAATGTGAAAATGCCAATCAGGCCAATAATCTTACAGAACATGTAACCAGTAAAACCAGTCTGCACCTGATGATCATTCCTGATGAATGATCCACAGAACTCATTACACAGGTTGTACAGTAGGATCTATAAAATGGGGAAAAGGAAGCTGATATGTGCACACGTACTGTACACAAAATACACCAGGTGATTATACACATGCCACATGGGACTGTACACCAGTTAAACACTTCTGAAAACAAATCACCTCCTCACTCTGCTTATTCAGAGATGCATCTGGGACCAAAGTCACAAACCGCTGCCAAGAAAATGCTACTCACATACTGAGAAGAGAGAATAACACGAATCACACATACTGTAACTCGTCAAGTCCATACACTCGGGAACCTCTCAGAAGCTCAGGAGACACAGATCCGGTCTGGTCCCTGCAGACAATCCACTTCATCAAAGCCGTTCCACACAGCTAATAGCCTTTTAAACAAAGTGCTTGTTTGTTTTATTTCTCATTATTTATTATAGATAACGGGTATTAATCTCAGACATGCTTTGTTAATGAGTTAATGGAAACCTAATTAAAATAGTTGTTTCCTATTATTAAGAAACACACAGCTCTCATGCAATGCGGGATAAGAGACAGAGCTTTCCAAGGATTAAAAGAATGAAATAACTGTAGCTTGACCAAGTTTTATTAAATCACTTTGCACAGTGTAGCCAAGATACGGAGTCACACAGAATCTGCATAAGGGGAAACCCATGCGAGTTCTTCTTTTCTATTTATAACATACAGTATGCACACACACACACACACACACACACACACACACACACACACACACACACACACACACATCTTTAATCCAAGTTTTTTTTTCTGTCCCGAGGCGTCTATCTGCCTGCTATCTCCGTCTACACCCAGGTGTCTGGTTCTGGCTCCGTGTGTGGAGATGCTCCGAGTGCGTCGTGACCCGTGTCTACACTACAGAACTCTAAAAGCACAGAGATCTGTGGGAACGTTTGTGAATGATTCTGAGCATAGATCTATTTACAATCAGACAGGTTGATGGTGTTAAAAGGACAGCTGTAGGACACTGTTTGAAGCTTCAGGTGTCTCAGTGTCCCAAGAACCTCTCGATTCAGGATCCTGCAGACGCTGCAGAAGCTGCACTTCCCTAACCAGAACTTATTTTGTGAATAAATTCATTCAGCATCCTTTCTCTGCATTAGACACCAATCTAAAAACCCATCGTGCTCATCACACACAATCTGCATGGAGCCACTGAATCAGAAGTAATGGCACACAGGTCCACAAGTGCTACCAATTGTCCAATACATCCACATAGGGGAGGATGAAAATCACCAAACTTGAGCTCCTAATCTTTCTTCCTACAGGCACGGTGAAGGATCTCTGTAGCAAATCCATGATTATGTACAAGTGGATTGAGCAAAGTTCTGCATTCCGTCTGTCCTTAGGTCAAAGCAGCATTGCCAACAGGTACAGAGTTACCCCAGGAACACGTTCTCCCCCGTGCTTGGTGGGTTTCCTCCAGGTACTCTGGTTTCCTCCCACAAACCAAAGACATATAGATTAGGGTAATTAGCGTTCCCATATTGCCTGTACTGTGTGTGTGCTGTGATAAATAGGTACCCTGTCCAGGGTGTCCCCTGTCTTGTGCCCAAAGTCTCCTTGGATCGGATCCAGCCCCCCTGCAAGCCTGTATGCAGGATAAAGCGATATAGGTGATGAATGAATGAATAAGCGAATGTCAGGTGGGCAGCTCACATCATTTGGACAAATAATAAGGCAGTAAGTGCAGTAGATCATTTGGAGTTAATATTTAATAACAATATTAGTCCCCACTGTCACTGATCCACCAGAGATCCTGTTCCGCTTTAGAGACGCTGACTGTCTGCAGATGTAACGCTGTCTGTCCTCTGTCCCTGCGGGAGGCTCAGAATACGATGAAATGAAGACATAATTGTTGGGTTTGTCAGGTCATGTGCCCTCATTGGGGCAATCAACCAGTACCATGCGAGCTCACACAAGAGCTGAATGTGTACAGTGTGTGTGTGTGTGTGTGTGTGTGTGTGTGTGTGTGTGTGTGTGTGTGTGTGTGTGTGTGTGTTATACTCAACACAGTGTGATCTGGAGGTTGCAATACTGGTGATTGCTTGGCTTATGATTACACCGAGGGGTTTGCTAATTAACCCCAGTATAATGGCAGAGGAACAGAGGATCATGGAATGATTCTGATGACGGCCCAAATTTGAGAAATTTAAAAGACAAATGCTTTCCATGACTTCATTTGGTTGAATCTATATTTACTCACCGTGCATGGGTGCGAGCCCTGACCTTGATAAACAAGATGTGACGAGAAAGGAAGTCTGCCCACCAGCTTTAATGGGTAAGTCTTGCCAGAGCACTCGACTACAGCGTCTACATCAGCAGACCGATTTCTCCAGAAGATAACTGGGAGTTTATGCCATGCAGGACTTAAAGTCAACCATATGTATGATTCATCTCAATCAGACAGACATGGAGGAGATTAGAAGGACCGATTCCAACACAGGTTGGTGTTAGGTTTGCTAATGGCTAATAAAGGAGGGAGGTGTGTATACGATACTGAGTACAAGTTGCTGATTTTTAAAACCAGAACATTAATATTTTATTGACACATATGAGACAGGTTATGGCAAACCCTCCACTGAACACCAGGGGGTCTTTGACGGTACCTCTCAGTGAACACCATCAGGCATGAAGTCTGTGACTTACAAATGAGTTCTTTTCCTGGAGCATGTTCATAAGTTGGATTAGTTCGCAAGTCTGACAAAGAGTTTCATACACCTTTGACACAAATATATACAATGTAAAGCATAAAAAAAAAAAACACATAGGTTTGGTGGTGATTTGTTCACATCTACGAATGTTCGTAGAACTATGGTCCATTCGTATCAGCAAAAATTCGTAACTCGAAAGTTGGGGACGACCTGAACTAACATAAGCACTAACATGACTTGGTTGAGGATGTGTATTGCATTCTTGAGACACTTGTTAAAAAAAATAAAGAGCTTGTTACAGTAAGTGCATATGCACGGTCATTTCTTTCTACGCAGGGAATAAGATCAACAATATGATTTCTTCTATATTTAATGTGTTAATCATGTTTCTAGGAAGTATTTCTTCATCATCATTAACTGATGCTTCATTACACTCTGTAGTCACACATTTCATGTTGGAGAGCCAAAGTCTGGTGCATCTGTTTGTCATCCAAGCTTACTGTGCAGAAAGCAGCGAGAGGTCCTGTACGCATGGAGGGAGGATATTACATCGGGCCGAACACCTGATGTGAAGTCGTGGTCATCGATTTATGTGTGATGAAGAGAACCGGCTTGTGCCATTGAAGCTGAAATAAACAGTGATTCACGCGTTCTGAGGGGGATATTAGATCACCACATACGTCTCTCTTTTTCTGTTAATCATCTCATCACTTAGGGGAATCTATGAACTTTTTTCCTCACCAACAAGCATGAAGCTCTTTGTCCTCGTTTAACCACAAAAAAACTATCGTCTTGTGCAGTGAATAATATAACTGCATGACATTCCTTGGTCTTTGGGGCTCTTCTCCCAGGCCATGACCAGGATCCGTATTTACTGACAGTCTCAGAGAAGGAAATCACTCCTACTGTAAGTGGCCAAAAATTCTCAGAGTGATGCAATTTTGGTCCTACTTTTAGGAGTAGGAGTTAGAGCTATTTATCAACATTGTTAAAACAGGTTAAAACCACTCCTATCTCCAGGAAAATATAGGAAATCTCCAGAGGTGTGAGTAAATGGTGTTCATATAGAGATATTTATATTCAATTATTTTACAGTGTACACAACATTTTTGTTTGCATAATAAGATGCGTAATAAGCCGAAATTGTTTTACACCCCTTAGGGGTACATGCACAAACTGACGGGTGGTATTGATGCTTTCACAAATCGCTGTCCACTCACTCTTTTTGTCTTCAGAGCAGGGCAGAATTTTCCTTTAATTATTTCTTTACATTTTACTCTTGATTTTCAAAATCATTTTGATCAGATTACGACGGTCCTACACTGCTCTATTATAGGGGCTTTAAACAGTTGTGATTGGAGCAGACTGATTAGCAGCCGTATATATCACATATATAAGTTTTGTCTGTATGCATTAAGCTGATTTCACTGTTTCGCTTCTGCACGGTTTAAAACAATTTACAAAAATCTGTTAAAGCTACACCACCCACTATAACGTGCTGCCTACTTTCAGCTCTCAGTGTCCTAAACATTGACGTCAGGTGCCTTCTTTGGAGCAGTCCTACTCCTCACTGAACGTAGGAGTAGAAAGCTTTGTAAATAACTTTAAGCTTTTACTGAGCTAGGAATACTTTCAGTCCTAAAAGAACTTTCTGTGCGATTCCTAGGAGTAATTTTGAGATGATTAGTAAATCCGAGGTCAGAACAGTAAATCAACTAATGATCGATTATTAATTAGTTTAACCGTACAGTACAATCTCTTAAAGTATAGTTTGGGTTTTGTCAAGTCTGTCTTAAATCAAAATTGAGCAACTCAAAGAATCTCACAGTTCAGATTGTCTGTTCACAGAGTCAAAGATCGGGGAGACATTTTGATATCAGCAAAAAAGAGAAACTGATAGAACATCGTTTGCCTTCAATGTATTAGTGATGGAACCTACTGAACATTTAACCAACACACCATTGCACCAGACACACCCTGTGCGAAGGGAAATAATAATACCGTCTAATACTCTCTAACTGTCCATCTACAGAGACGGTAGGACAGTTTAATAAAGAGCTCAGGACCTGCATAATGAACACACAGTGTAGCGTTCAGCTGGGCTTTATGGGCGCTCTCTGTACACTGACGGATGAGCTAGAGGGAGCAGGCAGTAATCACTAACACACTGATTATATATCTACAAGTGCTGTGCATAATAAAAGGGTTCATTAATGTAGCTGCAAGATAAGAGAATGAAATTAACACACAGGATTATAAAAGATTTAACACTCAGTTAGACACACAGCTGCTCGGGTCAGTTTTATCGAGCAGATAGCCTGAGGACAATCTGGCAAGCTTAAAGCGCTCTGGGGCTTATAGCCAAGATACACTCCAGATTTCAGACTGTACAGGCGTCTCCAATCATCTGCACTCAGGATGGCAACAGATAACCCAAACCGCTCATGGGAACACATGGTGCAATTCACCAAAGAGCAAATAAAGATCTTCAGCGTTCCAGCATGCAGTCTAGCAGCTCAGTTCTGTAACTATGGGTTGCCAGGTTGAGACCAATTCAATTATAAAAGCTACAAAAGAGATTATATCCGGCATTACAAAATGGGGATGTGTGTATTTCTCAGCCTGTGTATGATGAAACCTGACACATATTTCATATCCCACTCGGCTGCTGACAATCTTCAAAATACAGCTTACTGAAGAATGTTTCTGTTGGGTGTGAGTACTTGCTGGCCAATGGATTTGGAAATGAGAAAACCAAAATCTGCACATATAAAGTGCACTGTAAAGTGGGCGTGTCTGTATATTAAGGATATTTGCAAAAAAATTATTTAAGGGGACTTAAGATGAGTAATAGATCACACCAAGATCTGTTTTCGGAATTTTGTCTGTTTGTGCACGAATCACGTAAAAAAACTACTGAACAAATTTTAATAGGGTTCGGCCGAGCTTGAGGTACCATACAGGCTTTCTTTCATCGCAATCAGCCCATGGGAAGAGAGGAGATGCTACTTCAGATGCTATTTCAATAGAAAACACACTTATATCATAAAAATCAACCTTGAAAAAATCATTAATTCATCTCAAAATTCAATAGAGGGCGCTGTACATTTTTTAATACATTTTTATGAGTGTGCAGTTGAAATCTACTTAATAAACGCGATCTCACACCTTCACTCTGCCCACGTCAAGGTAACATGTAAAAACTTTATTTCAGTCCAAGATGACGCTGTACATTTTTTAAGACGAGCTTATAAGTGTGTAATTAAATTTCACTTTGAACAAAGTCACGGTCACGTCTAGGAGCGAAATAAGTCATTCCACAGCTGCCACTCAGAATTACAAAAACCAAAAACATAAAACAAACAAAACAACAATAAAAAAGCAAAAAAAAATGGTACCTACAAACAACGAAAAAAAGACCCACAAAATCGAGAAAGAAAATCATACAGGTATGTTAGAATTTGTTTTGTTTTTCATGGCTTATTATTAAAATAAAATAAAAAATTAACTGGATTTTAATTTTCTTATGTTAAAATGGAGGTTTTTGTTTTCCTGCAGTTTTTTTGTTTTCAAAGTGCAAATAATATGTTGTATAATATATGTATATAATATCTATAATCTGGACAATAAATAAACAAGCTGGCACTGCTCACACAGTTTATTATTACTTAAAAATGGCTCACGACACAAAGCTTATATTCATTTATTACTGATTTCATATTATGATTAATGAATTAATAACCCCCTCCCCACCAAACACTGACCCCCTCCCCACCAAACACCCCAACTGTCTCCCTCCCCAAATCTCCTGACCAAATCGGGTCAGGAACAGAATTAGGATATGCCGAGGTGCCGCTGTACTCGAGGTCAGTGTGCATTTTCGAGGTCACTACTTTATAATAGCACGTGTAAGACGACTCGCTGTGGGTCTCACAGGCACCACACGTATGTTCCCCCTGAATGTTTACTCCTATTCCTGCATTTTATCGATCACACTGCTGACCTGACGCCGCTTCAGCCTTCCAAATGAGAGCGAGTAAATAACCTGTCAGCTCTACGAGGTAGAATTCATCGACAAGCACACTCACCTGAAAAAGATGAACAAGTTCTGGAAGAACACACACAATCCCGGATACACAGGAAGTCCTGAGGGAGCACGGAAAGTAAAAAAGTGCTTCATTGTATTTTTTTGCTTCATTAAGACACGAGTATGAGTATCAGTACGATCATTTAGTTAGACTCACATCTAGAAAAAAAAAATTCAGAATAACTTTGTAACTTCAGACATATGAGATATGATGTATAATTTCATATTTGAGAAAGAAAGAAGCAACTCACCTGGTGCAACATAAGCACCAAACAAGATCCAGATGGAGGCGATGAGAGAGGAGAACATCATCAGGAAACCGATGAAGAGCCAAAGACGAGCTCCTAGGAGATGGAGACACAGAAATGTGAGGGGTGTACTAACGTTTGTGACATAAGTTATATATATATATAACTATATATAACTATATATAACTATATATTATACATGGATTTTAAATGTAGGAATAAAAACAGCTCAACACATTTTTTGTTGTTGTTTGTGCACCACATTATCTATTTTTATGAGCCATGTATGAGCCAAGATTAAACCCATGATGTTTGTCTTGTGTCTTTCTCTGAAGTAATACATTGTAAAAAAAATAATAAATCTAATCCTAACATCAATTAAAAACTTAATCACGTCTGAACACTGAATGTTGACAAAAACGTGTTAGTTCCTGTTCACACCCGCCGCTGTACCCTGTTGTTCCCTCATCAGGAGGAAATTGAGACGGACTGTACAAAGCTCTCTGTAGTGAAATATTTCCTGCGGAACTTTAACCTCTGTAGTGTAAACTGGTACGCGGTCGCACTGACACTAGAGACTCCTTACAGAAAGGACGAATGAACGTCTCCTCAGCGATATTATGTTCTCACAGATGTTTATGGGGCCAGTAAGCGACTGTAGGTTAGAACGGTCACATGACTATGAACCTAATACCTGAAACAGAAAATCCATCACACCAGGAAATAGAGACTTAAACACTCACTTCACTTGGCGTTCCACTGACACTAATATGTTCTGAACGGCTCTCGGACGTAGGCGCAACCTGGCAGGCGCAACCTGGGAGGCATCTTGGCCTTAACCTGGGAGGTTCTTGCAACATTTAAGTTCTTAAGGTGAGAATTCTTAAGGCGGGGCGTTTGTACGTGGAGTTAATGCTGTTGTCTGTTAGTTTAAATTGGTATTTCTTCAGTACCACTCGTTAGCTGCTGGATTACGTACGGTACCTGTCCTTCCGAGGCAGCCGTCTCCGTACACGTCCCCACGGATGTGAGCGTTTGACACTGCATTAATCCTGCAAAACACACACACACACACACACACACACTCACTCTTAAGTGTCACACAGTATGTGATATGATATTGTCCAAGTGGTCTTTGATCACGAAGTCAGATTTTTCTGATCAGACGACACTGCACTGGATCGCAAGTCTGTGCCAGTTTGAGTGCACACAAAAAACAATAAATAAACAAGTCATTAAAGCAAAAAAAGGAGAGAAACTGAAACTGAAAAAAAAAACCTTCTATATCCCTGATCATGAACAATAATATATTTATCATAGGGATATTGAGTAAGCGGCAGTGCTGTTGTGCTGGACATCAGCATGGCCGTGATGTAGTAGGGACAAGGGTGCAGCCTGGGTCACAGGTGCTGATATTCGGTACAACAGCACGACCTCAAGCGTGATATCGCTTTTATACAACAGTTCCACAAACACCATTTATTATTATTAGAGATTATCATTTGTTAGTTAATTTTTCTCCGCCAACACGTATCCTTCCTCGCCTGGTCGGACTGGTGGAGCTGGCGACTGACAGTTAGTGAAATTAACAGGAGAGAAAGTAGTTTTAAATTCTAAGCGGTTCTCTGTAGCCAAAAGCTGAGAAGAATAAACCATGGATGTGTCGGACAGCCCTGAGAAACGTATAAGATTTACTTTAGATTAAATCTGCTCATATCGCCGCTCGCTTTCGCTTTCATCTGCCTTTTGATCGAAACGCTGCCTTTTCCAAAGTGAAGGCGCGCGCCGCTGGTTTACGCGAACACTTTACATTTGTTAAAAGTCATTGTCGTGACCACATTTCAGCCTCTCACAGCCTTTCAGCTTTGTGCCTGGATGTTTTTTGTGATTTGAGTATGTATGAGTGAAATAAAGCTGCTCACTTCAGCACGCAGCGTTTATTTAGTGAGTATCTATTTGTGTTTTCTTGTTTTTCTCAGCTATTATTATTGATTTTACATTTCGTCTGCTTTGCAAAAGTTGCCGCTCTTTTACGACTGTAATAAAGCTGCTCATATCGCCGCACGTTTTCATCTCGCCTTCGATCAAAACGCAGCTTTCTGACTGAAATTGTGAGCAGCGTTATTTCAGTCATAAATTCATAGCTGCATTCCAGACATTCGTGATCAAATAATTATTCAACGCTGGACACAAAGAGCAAAAAAGCATGATGATTACTGTTATTAAAAAAAACCTGAAGCACTTGATGTGGATTCATGCGATGAGCAAATCTCCTCAGGGGAAGATTATTTCCGTAAAAATAGGAAACATTTATTTTGTTTCTTTATTCAAGCCCTTCCTGTTCTGCTGTTTTTAATTTTTAACATTAATTTAATAACAAAATTATGTGGCAATACACTTTTTGGAAAGAAAACCGTCTACTATTTGTGTACATATTTTTCTCTGGGTTTGTTTATTTACAAGAACAATAAACATAAAAACATAAAAAATGTGACCGGCATCGTTGACACCTAAAGGGTTTTAATGCCTGTAGAACTCCTGGGACGCCGAGTCATTCATATAGTTAAACATCTCATTGCTGTTATTGTCTATTATCACAACTCGCTTCTCGTCCAATCAGATTGCTTCGTTGGAAATAACTTGTATGAAACAGAATAAAGCAGCACGGTCACTAGCGGGTGTGAGGGCACAAAATGAACATGCTTTAGTTCTGTGTTTAGATAAATCGTGCAGTACGAGTGGACCTGGTGTGGCCTGGACTCACAGATGTGTCGGGTAAATTCACGCATAATGTTACTGTTAAATAATAAGTCAGATTTTGCAGCGACAGATAATCTGTACAGAGGAGATTCTGAAGATTGTGAGTGTTAGTACTGGGCTGGAGTTAAAAAGTCATGGGGATGCTTTTGTAGCACAGACCTGTCCAGTAGTGATGGGCCGTTCATGAACTCTTGGTTCTTCTAGAACGAATCTTTAACGTGACTTTAACGAGTAGTCGTTCGTTTTCTGCTGGGCGCACATGCGTAGAGCATCGCAAAGCCTCCGCAGGTTATTTACAGGAAACAGAACTGAGTCGTTACCGCTCGAGTCTTTGGCCCGACTCCCATAGACGCTATGCAGTGCAATAGATTCAAAAGAACGAACGACTCGGACCAGAAGATATTACGGTGAGCTGCTCATTCTGTTTATCATAACATATCGTTAGCTGCACTGTAATATTTTCATTACTGGACTTATAGACGAAATCTGTGTATGTAGACGTGTTGGGGGTCTGTTTATTGAAAATGTAATATTATATTTTATTTCTGATCAAAAGAACAAAATGAACTAAATGATTCAAAGATCCGAGTCACTAAAACGATTCAATCTTCCCATCACTACTGTCCGACCAACAAATAAAGAAGCACAGAACAGTTTAATGCACATAAAGTGTTTCCTCAAACGTGTTTCACCTCCTGTTTCCACAATCACAAGCAAATACACAACCAGAGGAACCGAGGAACGAGGAAGTGAAACAGTGACAGAGTGACAGAGTGACGCCTGCATCTGAAGCATTTAACAACGATCATCTTTAAGACTCATATTCAACACAGTTGTCCTGTTCTACCCCACTCAGGACACGTGAACTACAGCGATGCGTGATAAACATCTGCCCTGCGTAGAGGAACCAGCTGTTATCATCTGGATAAGAACGAGCCTTTCACTGCGAGTCATTTTACACTCACGATGTTGCTTCTCTCTTGGTCAGACACGCAACGCACTGCTTCATTTTCCATCTGGTCTAATAATGAGCTGGACAACCTGTTACCCGGATTACACTACCTGCTCTTGCTTTCAGCAAACAGATGCTCATTAATTTATTCCTTACATTACGTCTCCACTCCTTAGGTCACTGTGTAATGTGAACTCATACATGTGGGCGTGAGGACTGAAATGTCACTGTTGTTTTAGAAGATACAGTAAAATATTCATAGTCTGTTAGAAACTTTCTCTGTGAAACAAACCATTTATACTTGTTTAAGACGACGATGATGATGATGATGATGATGATGGATTACTACTCCACTACTACTGTTTCCTTGGGAACACTGTCACAAGAGAAGGATGGAGGTGTTTTCATGTGCTAGTGCTAAAGTTTTGGTTATTTATTTCCCACACAAGAAAGACGTGTGGTTGGTATTTTCCATGCGTGTACTACAAAGTGCTGCTGATTTATCGAGGCCGAGCCCTTTTATTATTTCAGCATATTGTCTATTGTATGAAAATATAATACATTTGATTTTTACGACCACATGTGAGGTTTCACAACTTTAATTAGGGCTAATATGTGTAAATAAAAGTTACTAACGTGCAGCTGTTTGTAATAAATCAGGGAAACAAGGGGGTTGAATAGTTTTGATACCTTTTGTAGTCGTCATTAAGAGTATCATTTTGTGTTGACTTGGAGTGGAGAAACCACTTGCTACAGTATATTAGTTGTGTTCGAAATCATTTTGATCAGATTACGACGGTCCTGCACAGCGCTACTGTATTATAGGGGCTTTAAACAGCTGTGACTGGAGCAGACTGATTAGCAGCCGAGTCACGTATATACGTATACACGTAAGTTTTGTCTGTGTGCATTAAGCTTCACACACCTGCCGCTGATTTCACCGTTTTGCTTTTGCACTTTTTAAAACTACAAAAACCTTTCAAATCTACAACACCCTCTATAACACGCAGCCTACTTTACAGCTTTCAGTGTCCTAAAAAGTGACGTCACACATTTACCTAGGAGCAGTCCTACCTTGGGAATTTTTCCTTGCCACTGTCGCCGTCACATCTCATTATTATCTATACACGTTTTTCTCAAACATACACACTTCCATAAATTTTCTTTTCATTTTTGTGAAGCTGCTTTGAGACAATGACCATCGTTAAAAGCGCTATAGAAATAAATTGATTGAATTGAATTGAGCAGTTATACTCACTAAAAGTAAGAGTAGGAAGCTTCATAAATAACGTTTATGTCCTACTCTGAGAGAGGGATATTATTCTCAGTCCTAAAAGAACTTCTTGTGCGATTTCTAGGAGTGATTCTGTGGATTGCTGATTGTTAGTTCTTCTTGTTTATTAAATATGTTGTTATTTATAAAGTTAAGTTGCTAAACTCGCGCGTCGCCGTCAGTGCTGGTACAGGGAAGTGTGTAAAAGCCACGCGGACGTGTGAAAGCCGCGCGAACGTGTAAAAGTCACCCGAAGTGTGAGCGTGGAAACGCAAAGGAAGCCCACAGGAAGCCCACAGCTTTTAGCATCAAAAGCTAATGTTTTTACTCGCTGCTCAGAGAACAGCAACACACCCAAGGCTGTGACACGTCCACCACACCCACACCACCACGCCCACACCATCACACCCACACCACCACGCCCACACACACCACGCCCACACACACCACGCCCACACACACACACCCACACACACCACGCCCACACACACACCACGCCCACACACACCACGCCACACACACACCACGCCCACACACACCACACCCACACACACCACACCACGCCCACACATCTTACTGAACAGATTACACCAACCAGCGGGACGGAGCCTGTTATTTATCTGGGGTAAGGGGAAGTTAGATAGAGGTGTAACACCAATCCTTTATTACCCATGTACACACACAGACACACACACACACTCATGCACAACTTACTTGAGTGATAAAATTTTCCTCCCATGATTTTTCCAAAACTTCCTGCTATAATTTAGCTAAAATATTTTCTAGACTCATCTGTCTTTTTTCCTGTACGAACCCAGATATAATCGTCTATTTATAATTCTGGAATTCTGGCTCAGTGCTGAGGGGCTGTAAGGCATGTAGAATATAAGGTCTGTTCATTTGAGTTAATTTCTGGTTTTACTGAAATTGTTCACTTGTACTGTGCAGTTTGTGGACACACCATCCTGAGACCTACTCTAGAAATAAAGCTCATTATTATTATTATTATTATTATTATTATAGAAGAAGACATACATGAAAAACGCCAAGGTAGAGAAAACGCCACATGTGTGAAAAGCATGGTTTAGATCCTTTGGGTTGGGATAGCACACGGCGGCGTCGATTATAACCCACCACCCTGTGAAGAACTGAGAGAGAGAGAGAGAGAGAGATGTTAATGAAATAGGTGTTTCCCTGTGTTTATGAAAAAAAAATATTCAAAAACTTTTTGCACACACACACACACACACACACACACACACACACACACACACACACACACACACACACACACACACTTTTCTTACCAGAATACCAGCTACGATGGAGGCCACCGTGTTCCTCCTCTCTGCCAAGTCGATGCACTCGCACTCCGGCCAGCGGAAGTTATCCAGGAAGCCGGCCATGTCTATCTCCGAGCTCCGCCTCCAGGTTGACACGCCTCCTGACCTCAGCGTTCCTCTCAGACCTATAACAACATGTGGATTTGATCTCGGTGTTTTATTTAAGCTCAGAGCGTCTGAGGTCTCGGCCCTACACCTCACGTCCTCAAGACCCTCCGGGGCTCGTGCTGAACCTCGCCTCACACAGGTGACATCATTCTGGACACTGTGTGCAAAACTTTAAAAAGGAAGTGGTGCTGCAGCTATGGTGTGTGTGTTTCTGGAGTGCCGAGTGTGTTTTCACATGTTTACCAGCACGTCATGTCTCAGCGTGTGTACAGTCGTGGCCAAAAGTTTTGAGAATTACATAAATATTGGAAATTGGAAAAGTTGCTGCTTAAGTTTTTATAATAGCAATTAGCATATACTCCAGAATGTTATGAAGAGAGATCAGATGAATTGCATCGTCCTTCTTTGCCATGAAAATGAACTTAATCCCGAAAAAAACTTTGCACTGCATTTCATTGCTGTCATTAAAGATCCTGCTGAGATCATTTCAGTGATCGTCTTGTTAACTCAGGTGAGAATGTTGACGAGCACAAGGCTGGAGATCATTATGTCAGGCTGATTGGGTTAGAATGGCCGACTTGACATGTTAAAAGGAGGGTGATGCTTGAAAGAAAGAGGTTCAATTCTTGTTAAGAGGCTTCAGGGCGTCCAAGAAAGTCCAGCAAGCGTCAGGATCGTCTCCTAAAGAGGATTCAGCTGCGGGATCGGAGGGCCACCAGTGCAGAGCTGCTCAGGAATGGCAGCAGGCAGGTGTGAGAGCATCTGCACGCACAGTGAGGCCAAGACTTTTGGAAGATGGCCTGGTGTCAAGAAGGGCAGCAAAGAAGCCACTTCTCTCCAAAAAAAACATCAGGGACAGATTGATCGTCTGCAAAAAGTCTGGCGAATGGACTGCTGAGGACTGGGGCAAAGTCATATTCTCGGATGAAGCCTCTTTCCGATTGTTTGGGGCATCTGGAAAAAGGCTTGTCGGGAGAAGAAAAGGTGACGCTACCATCAGTC
>JAAGKR010006472.1:0-42710 GCA_011419295.1 Clarias macrocephalus
TGGAAATATACAGTACAGAGCAAAAGTTTGGACACCTTCTCCTTCAAAGAGGTTGAATTTGTATTATGGCAAGAAAAAAGCAGCTAAGTGAAGAAAAACGAGTGGCATCATTACTTTAAGAAATGAAGGTCAGTCAGTCGGAAAAAATGTGAAAACTTTGAAAGTGTCCCCAAGTGCAGTCACAAAAAGCATCAAGCGCTACAAAGAAACTGGCTGACATGCGGACCGGCCCAGGAAAGGAAGACCGAGAGTCGCCTCTGCTGCGGAGGATAAGTTCATCCGAGTCACCAGCCTCAGAAATCGCAGGTTAACAGCAGCTCAGATCAGAGAGCAGGTCAATGGCACACAGAGTTCTAGCAGCAGACACGTCTCTAGAACAACTGTTAAGAGGAGACTGTGTGAATCAGGCCTTCATGGTAGAAGATCTGCTAGGAAACCACTGCTAAGGACAGGCAACAAGCAGAAGAGACGCGTTTGGGCTGAAGAACACAAGAAAGAACACAAGAAAGAAAACTCGCTGAATGAGAAGGGGTGTCCAAACTTTTGCTCTGTACTGTACGGCAGTGAATATGTCATGGTGTGAATGCTAAGATTGTCAATCGCTGGTAAATTTGGACTGAGCATTTTGTGTATGTGTATGTGTGTGTGTGTGTGTGTGTGTGTTCAGGGCGAGGATGTCCTGGATAGGAGCTCTGAGCTGGTGTACACCGGAGAGCTGTCCTGGATCTATCAGCCTTATGGGAGGAGCCAAACACGCGTCTTCTTCCTGTTTGACCATCAGATGGTCATCTGCAAGAAGGTGAAAGAAAGAAAAAAAGATAGAAAGAGGAGGAAAGAAATATTAGTACGAGAAATGGAAAAAGGTCAACACAAGTAGAGCTAGTGTGTTAAAAAATAGAAACAAAAAAGAAAGCGAGTTAAAGACAAAAGTTTAGACCAAAAATTTACAATGTGAAAGTAGAAAATGAAAAAAGAAAGAAAGAAAGAATGAAAGAAAGAAAGAACAGAAATCAAAAAAAGGAAACAAGCAAAATATGCTACGGGAAAGAATGGAAATGAATAAAAAAACAAAACAAAAGAAGAACGAAAACAAAGGAACAAATGAGAACTAAACAAACAAAAGATGGATTGATAGATAGACTATACATTGTGCTATATTACTGTAAGATTCTATTTTTCTATTAAACATTTTACTTTTGCATAATAATAATAATAATAATAATAATAATAATAAAAACATACTCTGATATTGTTTTTCCACTCGAAATTCTAATTTTTTTCCCAAAACACAGGACTTGATTCGACGTGATATCCTTTACTATAAAGGACGGATCGATATGGACCGATATGAAGTCATGGACGCTATAGATGGCCGAGATGACGATTTTAACGTCAGCGTTAAAAACGCCTTCAAGCTGAGCAACAAAGACTCGGACGAAATCCATATTTTCCTCGCCAAGAAGCTGGAGGAGAAGATCCGCTGGCTGCGAGCGTTTCAGGAAGAGCGCAAGATGGTGCAGGAGGACGAGAAGATCGGTGAGTCTGGAGAGTCTGAATGAAACTAAAGCAAAACTAAATTAAAAATATTGTTGCAAGCAACGATGAGCGGGCCCAAGCACCCTGCAGCATCAGAACTATATGACATCAGCACTTTCAGACATCAGCACCATCATAGCAGTGACGATTATGTAATAGTTATACTGCCACAGTGCTTGGGCCCTAATAAAAACTACTTCAAATTTAAAGATTCTGTATAAGTTACTGCAGGTCTCCCAGAGGGTGAGTTTGCGTGTGTGTGTGTGTGTGTGTGTGTGTGGGTGTGGGTGTGGGTGTGTTTTTTTTCTTGTGTTTTGTGTTTGTACATGCAAACTGCTGACCCAACTGAATGTCTGAACAGGAATAGAAAGTGAATTTTGTATAATAAATGTCCAGTGAAATTAAAATAATTATAAAGTATAAAAAATAATATATACAATAATAAAATGATTGATAGCGTTGTACTATTGATGTATTTATGTTTTTCTTTTGATTGTGTAAAGCTGCTTTGTGACAATGACGACTGTTAAAAGCGCTATATAAATAAAATTTAATTGAATAGAATGTATGCAAGTTACTTAACAAATATAATTGTAAATAATAACTTTGTATTACCTAGTAACTAGAAATATAATAATCCGGCACTGGGAACAATAGGCAGTAAATTGTCATGTGCCATCTCTATATGTAAATAAAGGAAAGGCTTTGTCTTCTCGCTCTTTCAAATGATATCTTTATGTTTTATACTTTGGAAGACCAGAAACCAGACTCTCAAAATGTCTGTCTGTCTGTCCACCACATTTTATCACAGCATCACACAAAACTGGCTCGACAGAATTGAATGTAACGTTGCCAGTCCCGCTTGTATTTGCCTGAAGTTAAATCAAAATGTTGAGTAGTAGCAACGTTGTCTGCAGATTACCTCCCGGCAGCCATCGCTCTTTCAGACGAATATAACGCTGTTGTCCTCGAAATGGGCGTGGCTATTCACTCCACAGAGCCAATCAACGCAATAGTTTACTGTAAATACACAGCGAATGCGGAACACACAGAAACGACTGTAATGCCCCTACAACGAGCCCAAATGCTCACGAAACACAAACAAAAGCGCGGCACAGCATAGGCTAGTAAAAATAAAGACAAATAGACTATGAAAACTGATCCTTCAAAGATGTATGGACAGATCAATGTATGTTTATTCTTCCTGCATTAAGGTTAAAACCAGTTTGTCTCATATGTTCTGAAACTGAGAGTGTTGAGTCAAAATGTTGAGTAAAAGTGATGTAATAATCTACTTTAAACAGCGAGTGTATTTGTCTGATGAGGAAAGAAGGACAACTTAGTGTAAACAAGGCGTCAGATACTCGACCTTACAGAATGTGATTTCTGTGTATTAATGAGTTGGACAGAGAGACACACAGACATGTACGTGGACTTCAACCTGAAATAATAATCATAATAATAATAATAATAATAATAATAATAATAATAATAATAATAATAATATCACTCATTACATTAAAGATCAGCAGATTATTATTAGATTTAACCTTTTAACTGTTTCTACAAACTCTTTGACTTATACTACTATCCTTTTATATATTTAATGAAAAAGTTGAATAACTTAAAAGGAAGAAAGAAACAGAGTTGAAACAGAGAAGAAGTTTCTATTCGGAACTTATTAATTATTCGGAAAAACAAATGCTTCTTTTAAACGTCTGCGTTTTTTGGGTTCACAGCTGTTGAAAGTTGAACTTGTTCATTTTACAATCAGTGAATTATTTGTTCATTTGATTTTTCAACATAAGCCCCCACAGCCCCCCCCCCCACACACACACACACAAAAAACATTAGAAAAGCAGTTTGAAAAACCACAAAGGTTAATGTCTCTTTTTCCGATTTCTTTTTTTTATAGAAATTAAAACTTATGTTTTTGTTGTGCTCACAGAAACTCAATTTCTGCTTTCGGAAATATGTAAAAGTCCTGTGCAGCTGCTTTCATGTTTATTATACACAGTTTTTCAAAGGGTTTCACATTTCACTTACACATTTTCTGTAGCTTCATCTTCATTACATGGCATGAAGAAATGCCATTCCCTTCAGGTAAAAAAAAAAAAAATAACTAAAATAAAACACATGAAGAAATAAATGAAAACTTCCAGGTTATGCTGCACTGATGGAATGTGAGCGCTCATTATTCTTTTTTGTTTCCATTTTTGATTCAAGCAAAAATTCAGAAATTGGAAAACAATCAGTTAAAAAACTTTAGAACGTTTAGAAAAAAGTGGTTTTCTCATTTATTTTCCTTTAAATCAGAAACAATTGAGCGTATGATCCACAGATTTGTTTTTGACCTTTCAGGGTTTGAGATTTCGGAGTACCAGAAGCGGCAGGCGGCTCTCACGGTGAGGAGAGTAACCAAGCAGAAAGGTACGAATTCAAAATAAACAATCCAGAATGTTACTCCATCTCTCTCTTTCCACCTCCACACGCTGGTCTATGTCAGTGCTGATTTCTATGCAAAGTTTTTTTTTAATCACTACTATTTTTTTTCTTCCATCATCTCAGGTGTGGGACGGTCAGCCCCGCCCTCCTACCCTCCCCCTCTCGATCCCGCCAATCCGGGACACTTCCTCCTCCCGGATGGATACGAATACGAACCCAAACGCAGCACGTCACCTTTCTGGCACAACATCAGCCGCTTAGCACCCTTTAAGAAATAGCCACCGAGTGAAAGCGACCTTTCAGCCAGCGCAACCACCAACACCATCACCGACAACAACAACAACAAAAAACAAACAAAAAAAAAAAAACAGTCTAACGTAAGGAAAAAGAAGAAGCACTACCCTACAAAAAGAAAAATCACCATTGAGCGAAAAAACACGGACTGCTGCGATTTTCTGCAACAATCAAACGTTTAAAAAATAAGAAGAAGCACTATCCTAAATATGATTTTTTAATTAATATTAGGAGGAGAGACTCAACATACACACACACACACACACACACACACACACACACACAGCTGGAGAGAAGTAGCTGTACTGGGTTACAGCGCCCCCTGCTGGACTGGCTGCACTGACCTGTATACATATGACATACAGTATTACACACTGGAGAAACACACACACAGACACACACTCAAAGACACTGTAACGGTTATACACAGCTGTGCATCCTTTTGGAACCCGACCCACAAGCCCTGCGTCGCTCCATCCTTTGTCCGATGGGATTTTCAATAAGTGTTTTGTTTCCCTTTCTCTTCAAACGAATGATAAATCATTTCCACATTTTTGGAAGAAGAAAAAAAAAAAAGTAACACACACACACACACACACACACCTGATAAAGCACTAACGACTCTCCGCTCTCTAGCGCCGCCCTGGTGTTCCTCCGTGCACTGTGACTAATCGGGGCATTTCTGTCTCTCTCTTTCTCTCGACAGCTTAAAACCCGGTTGATCCTGCAGTAATCTTTGGATATAATTTTTTTCCCTTCTTTCTCGTGTGTGCGAGTTTCTCCGTGGGTTGCATTCTTTCGGTTCTGCATGAAAATACAAAAACGGTCCAATTACAGGTATTTTATATTCTTACGGGTCAAAGTCATTAAAAGAAGATACGTTTTTGTACCGAACAACTGAAAAAATCTATATATATATTTTTCTCCACGTGAAGGTTTTGCAGCCTAGGAGCAGCGAGTCGAAACGCCAAGATGTTTCTCCTTCATCGGTTTTAATTATCAGTTTATGTGTGTGCGGCACTCGAGTTTCGTTAATTGACGGTGTCTACTTATATCTAGGGTTGTCATGGTAACTGCACGCCAGCGTCTCACTATTTCAAGTAAAAGTTCATGATGTAGCGCAGTGACTGTGGAACTTGAGAAGCATCTCAGTCTGGTTTTACATTTTATGTTAATTTCACAATGTTCAAAAAAATGTTTTGCGTACTTTCGTGAGTGTGTTATTTTAAATGGAGATGTGCAACTCAATCGAGAGCAACGTGTGTTTTTGGTAAGGCATTTTTGGTTCTGGAAATCTTTTTATATGCTGCAACTTCCTCATTGTCATGCGGCGCACAACTCATGATTGTTTAGCAACGGCACCACAGCAGCGCAAGCTCCCGTGCACTTTGGGAAGAAATCAAAAGTGGTGCGGTGGGCGTTTCCACACATTTGTAGATGCGACATATGACCGGCCCCGCACAGGCCTGACTGCTGGTATACACATGCTAGCAAGGCTACATAAACATGTGGGATAAAATGGTGTGACATTACGACAGACATTAAAGTTACCATGACAACTCTGTGCACAAAATGCACTGTATTTAATAAACCTAAAGTTAGTTAATTTATGCTTAAATTTTTCTTCCAGATAAGACTTGTTAAACCTGATCAGTCCTGGACAAAGATGTACATTGTTAGATGATATTATTATTATTATTATTATTATTATTATTATTGCTAAAATCTCGGCATTTAATATTACGCTGGTCCCCGGTTTTAACTGCTTATTAATTTATTTACCAGAGTGTAAAACTGATGAAGCAACGAAACATCTACAAAGTTATATCATAAGTCCAATCAAGCCTTGACTCGTTGCTACTAGATGTATATTTTTTTCCAGTTGTTAAATAAAATTTGGGACTCCCACTGATATTAGCAGGCTAACTAACATTAAGATTTTCCAACAGTTAGCAAGCTAATGTCAAAGCTAA
Source organism: Clarias macrocephalus (assembly GCA_011419295.1). Classification (NCBI taxonomy): domain Eukaryota; kingdom Metazoa; phylum Chordata; class Actinopteri; order Siluriformes; family Clariidae; genus Clarias; species Clarias macrocephalus. The sequence continues at coordinate 6,249 of JAAGKR010006472.1, forward strand.
GGTTTAACCAAAAATGAAATTTACAGTTTTCCACTTATCCATGACACATGTGGTCTGGAGTTTGCTTCTTTAGTTTTATTACAGATCTAAGAGACTAAATAGATAATACGTATGTACAGTTACAGCTAAAATCTTAGCTCTGGCTAATTAGAACACTGGAAAGTGAAAGATTATGTACATTTGGTTTTTGGTCAAATTTTTGCTTTCATACTCTACAACATGGCAATTAGCTGCTAACATACTGTACATCTGCTAATAAACTAGCATCCATCGTATATAAAAAGCTCATTTTTAATATTTTATCATTCACTGATTTTTGATTATATCAATCTGCACCCCGGGCTTTGATCCAATCTGATGTCTAATGTTAATCATTTATTAGCCAGCTGGATTTTCTTTTCTTCTCTTTTTTTTTTTGTTGATGCTAATCCTCTCTCTAATATTGTGCCAAAATGGTTTGGTTGCCAAATTTTTCCCAAAACAGGTGCACTGTTCCCTGTCCAGGTGGAACCCAGGTATGTGTCTTCTCAGGCGACGTTTTCGATTTATTCAAGTTAACTTTAACTACGCTAATGCTGCTAGCGTTAGCATTTTAGGGTTTCCTTAATCTATTTATTTATTTATTTATTTATTTATTTTGGTTTATTTTCCTAAAAAAATGGACTTGTGCAAGGTTTAATTTATGGTATATTCAATTTTTTGAAAGATAGTATTTAGTCCAAATCACAATATTTAAAAGTATGAATATAAAGCATTATTTATTCTATTATAATGTGATATTTTTTTTCCACGTTGACGCTCTTTCTGGATTTTGGAACTGGGGGAAGGACAGGAAGTGGATTCTTATCATTAATGAGAAGGAGAAAGATGTTAGAGAGGGAAATAAAAGAAAAGTGGATGAAGTTATGTTGCACCATATGTACTAAGTGCCATATTAAAATATTAGGTTATGAAAGAAAATATCAGTTTAATGTTTTAATTTGGTGATCTGATTGACATGATATCAGTATTTCATAATAAACTTCGTTATGAACACCACCTCCATGTACTCTTTTTTGCTCTTAAGTGTGCGCCGTCAATTGTACTGGCTCTTGCTGATAATTGTGATAAACTGGAGTGTTTCATTCTGTTTTTAATTACCTTATTTAACAAGTAAAACTTTCAAATCCTGCATTTAAATACCTTACCCAGCTTAAAGGATGGTTTGTGTACTTTGTCAGATATGTCAACATCACCGTATACTAACTTCTTGTACTTTATTATACTTTAATTAGAAACGTAATAATACAGACTACAGATAACAAACTAATAATTTTAAAGTTATTTAGAACTACTTAGCGACCTTACATGCAAATAATTTTGTATTATCACTACAATTAAACTTTTCTTGTAATGACTTCAGTTCATACAAAACATTTTACTTTAACTATCATCAATTATAACTTACTATATCTTGACTGTAACAGTTGCTTTAATTACCACTTATAAGTACCTTATGTAAAACTGAGTTACAGTTAATGTAATGAATTTACATTATACTGGTATATGACAATTTAACTACTGTAATGTACTTGTACATGTTACTGACACATGACAGTTTACTAATTTTAGCCATGCTTTTGCTACAACTATTCAAAGTAACATAAATAATTGTTATTTATATTGCTAATATTTAGAAATACTTTACCTAACTTAAATTAATTGAGTTAAACTGAGTGTAACTACTGTAAAGTGCTTAAATGCTACTGATATTTGATGTACAATTTACTCAGAAAGTCTTTGCAAAGTTTTTGATATAACTATTTAAAGTAACGTAAATAACAGTTGTTGCATTTGCTACGACTTGTTTTAACTGAGTTATATCTACTGTAATTTTCTGACACACTACCGACATACAACATACTCAGAAATTTTAGCTAGGTTTTTCCTATACCTAATGATCCAAGTTCTAAAAGTGTCACATTACTGTAATATAACTATAATAACTGCCATTAATTCTCACTAACAGCTTAATAAAGCCTATGAAATAAAAGGCAGACATTCTTATAATTTCTCGTTTATTTATTACTTATTTTTTGGGAGGTCAACTTTTTTGAACTTGAAAAATAATTTGTTTTTTGAAATGTACAGCACACAATAGGGAATGGTGTTTGTTAAACATGCACAACACGCGCACATACACACACACCTCCATAGACTTGACTTCAGTTAGACAACCATAAAGCTTTTGGTATGATGCTGATGAAATCACAGTGACAGTACTGTAGTTGTGCTTTTGACAAAATGCTGAATATTTTATTCAGTCGTGATGACATCACAGTGGAACAGGGACAAAGTCCACTACTGAGAACTGTATCTTCAAATATGAATATTTCCTCCCCTATGAGTCATCGCAAATTCTTTGTTTAGGATAGAAACATTCAAAATTATGAAGAAATTAAATCTATTTGAATTCTGCTTCAAATAAAAAAATAAGAAACGTATAGATTTTAGTGTTTTTACCTCTTAATGACTATTACAGTCTTGGACTGTTTTTTTAATGTTTTGCTGCCCCTAGTGCTTTGAAACGCACAGCGTTGGGTTGCTATTACAGAAAATATCCATTGGAACTGTCGGGGAACCGTTATTTTGTTTGTGGACTCAGACTCCATTTTTGTACCATTTAATTTTTTTACCCTGTTTTGTAAAATCTCAATCACAGAAGAGAAAGAACACAACATCTTATACAATCTCACATCCCTTATAACTGACACAGTCAGACGGTGATGTAGATCTGATTAAAGAAATAATCATGTACCAACAATACATCGTGATATATATTAACACACAGAATATTACAGTTATAGACACTTCAACATGCCGGAGCTACCCTTTTCCAGTTTCTCAGCTAGACACTGAACAAGCATTGCATTCGTCCTGGCTCTGAATGTTGACCTTTCACAGTGGGTTGATGTTGTACCTGAACTTGAAATAGATTGTTTTTTTTCCTTCAGTCTCTGAACTTGCACCTCTGAGAAGGAACTCACACCAAGTGCACTCATTTTTTTTTTTTTTTTTTTGTGACCGCATTTACTGCACATTGAATTGTTTTCTGATTGTACAATGATTTTACAGTTTTTTTTTTCTTTTCCTTCACACTTTCGGCTGCCGGCTGTCCTTCCACTCCGTCCTGGTGTTCTGCAGCGCCTGAGTCTTCTTCTCGTCCACCTGAACATAGTCCACACGTTGCTCATCCAGCAGAGGTTTCTGGAAGCAACAGTATGTTATAAGACTAAAGGAAGTAGATTTTGTAACATGAACGTTTATTTGTACTTCATTTCATGTTCCATAAGAATTGATGTATTATCTTCTTTTCCCTGCCCCAGTGTTATACTGCTTACCTTTTGGACAGGTGAGGGGGAGGCGGAGTTAAAATCCAGTGACAGGTAATCCAAGTGAGAGCTCCGGAACCATGGGGCGGAGTCACATGTAGAGAACACAGACTGTACACAGGGAAACACACACTTTTTAAATTCTACAGTACAATAGTTTTGCTTTGAGCCGATTTAATCTGGAATTTAGAAATCAGATAATACAGAGCGAAAGAGGCGCGAGTTACCGTAGGTGTGACGTTCCCTTCCTGCTCGGTGGCATTTAAGCCCCGTCCCCTGTCCCATGGAACACAAAGAGGTGAGGCACTAGATACACGGGAAAACAACATACAAACATTTCAATAATGCACAGAGAATATGTTCATAAATGAGAAAAGTATCAGGTTCTTGTTTATTCTGCTCACCTTGGCTCAGTCATGGTGCGAATCAGGGGAAAGTGGGTGGGGCATTCGCTAATGGTGGACAAATCGAGGGGCGGTGGTTTCACTACAATAAAGGATACAAATTAACATGACAGATAATAAACAATAAACATAATCTTAAATAATGCTAAATTGAAAATTCAGTGTCTACAGTAACTGCTTGAAGACCTTCAACATAACACTGTCGTGAGCTCACAATGTTCTAAAGCGTGGTGTTTATCTCCATGATGTTAGGGTTATCTTCATAACACTGTTAGGGTTTCATGACATGGGAGAACGAGGAAGTTTTCCCACAGTGGAAATGTGACACTCAGTGACATTAAAAAAAAGAATTCTATTCTTAAAAACTAATAGAATGGCACTGGGGAAACTTTTAGGTACATTAGATCATGATAGGGATTTTTTTTTTTTACAAATAAAAACCATTAGACCTTCATGGGAAAATTTTTAGTGGAATGTGTTAAGATCCTGATAGGAAAACATTTAATGAAAACCATTAAGATCCTAACTGTGAATTATTTTAAAGTAAACCAATATGATCCTGATGTGGAACTGTTTAATGGAAACCATTAAAGCTTTCTGGGAAAATGATTAATGGAAGGCGTTAAGATCTTGATGTGAAAAAGTTTAATGGAAGGCATTAAGGTGAGGAACATTTAACAGAAACGTACCCCGCCTCCTCGGCTTCAGACTGCGGTTGATTGGAGGAGGCTCCATATCGGAGCCTGGAGGAAGAGGTGGTTCTGGTTTCCCATTGGTCAACAATGATACAGGAAGTGCGGATGGACTCATAGGAATGTAGCCGTCGACTTCAATGTCGGAGGTGCTGATTGGCGGAGAGGCCATGGGCACGTAAGAGGAATCGTCTGATTGGCTCTCGGAAGGAGTATTGACCATGAACATCGGCTAGACAGAGTGAGAGAAAGAGAAAGAAAAAGAGAGACAGGAGAGTGAGCTGAGCATTTGAGTGTCCATTATATCAGACATAAAATATTCGTATTCAGTGTTTTTGCTGTACGCTTTGGCTTTAACGCTTCTGCAACCTCTGATTTCTGTAGCATTTCAGTGATACAAGCGTCTGTAGTTTCACGAGAGTATCCTATTTAAAACCCACTTAAAACCTCCTCACGCTGTGGATAAACATGTGGGATTATAAAAGGAGCTACATTGCTAAAGCTAGCTAACAACACTGCTGGAATGATTAGCCTAATAAAGAGATTTATTGGTGAAAACACAACAGTGACACATAACTGTGATCCAAAGAGGTTAAAAAAAAAGTGAATATTAGAATAAACAAGACAATGTGTTTACCAGATTCAGACTCAGTCTTTTATTCCAGTTTCCTCTGGCGCTGAACTCGAACTCACCTGTAGGGAAAGTGATGCAGTCAGAAATCCTGTCAGCTTAGCGCATGTTAGCTAGAGATCATTCCTGCACATATAGACAATCTATAACTCCCTGCTTTAAGATACTAAATGACACGCCCACATTCTAGTGTCTATGGCTCTTCTCTTTGAAACATAAAGTCACTCTCATTTTCATATCACATGACAAAATATGTGTGTACACCTGTGTGTGTGTGTGTGTGTGCGTTCGCACCTCTTCTGAAATGCTCCCCACCCGACAGCGACGTCCTGCGTGGGAGGAGCCCCGGTTGCCCCTGGTTACGCAAAGCATCCTCGTGACAGCGGTGATCGGACATCTGTGTGGGTTTCGGTGGGAGAGGAGGGGGTGTGGCGCAGAAGGGGCTGTCGAATCGGAAGACGTCGCCAGGGCCACGGACAGGACATGATGATAACGGCCGGGTCCCATACAGGGCGCCGAAGGGTGAGGGGGCGGAGTCTATGCACATGGCAGGACTGAACACGTCATCGGTCACGTTCTCGAAGGAACTTTGTTCAAACGAACGCTCCGAGTTTGACATGCTGTCACACCTGAAACACAGGGAACAAATTTTTTAAAAGACTTATACATAATTGAAATAATTTACAGATTTAGCTAGCTTAATTTCCTCTATCTAGCTTGCTAAAAATGACAGCCATGTCTAGCTAGCATTGCAAATAAAGTTGGTTAATGAAGCAGCACATCTAATTCATATCAATTTGCATCATTACTAGTACAGAAAAAATTATGTATTTTATTATGTATTTATAATTTATATAACTAAAATAAATGTAAGATAATTAACAAAGATAATTAATTTAATTCTAAAATAAAAAATAGAGCAGGAAAAAAAGAGGCAATATTCTACAGACCATATTATATCGTTTTGCTATGCGTTTTTAGGAGCGGGGCTTACCTGGTGATGCTCTTCCTCCCCGTTTCACACTGAGACAGAAAGAGATAATCGAGCGGGATGCTGATGTCCGAGTCAGTGGGCTCATCTCTGGCGGCTGCATCCGCTTCTGTAACCGCCGCGTCCTGATTGGATGAGAACGGGGTGTGAGTTGAGAGCACGGGAGAGGGATGATGGGAGGAAGGCGTTTGGGCGAGACTGTCCATTGACTCTAAAAAAAAAAAAAAAAAAAGAGGAGTCAAATTTAATTAAGGAATAAAGTTAATTCTAATATGTATCATGATAAAGCTACAATAAAAAAATCAACACTGAAGATGTAGCATGCTAAATCAGTGGCTTGGTAACTAGTTTGCGTTTATTCTCTATTTTGAAAATAGGTAATGTAGTAAGGCTAAAGCTCAGTCAGCAAAATCTTTAGCTAGCATAGTTGAGGAACAATTTCATAATCAGGTACAGTACAGAGCAAAAGTTTGGACACCTCTTCTCATTCAGCGAGTTTTTTTCTTTCTTGTGTTCTTTAGCCCAAACGCGTCTCTTCTGCTTGTTGCCTGTCCTTAGCAGTGGTTTCCTAGCAGATCTTCTACCATGAAGGCCTGATTCACACAGTCTCCTCTTAACACTTGTTCTAGAGACGTGTCTGCTGCTAGAACTCTGTGTGCCATTGACCTGCTCTCTGATCTGAGCTGCTGTTAACCTGCGATTTCTGAGGCTGGTGACTCGGATGAACTTATCCTCCGCAGCAGAGGCGACTCTCGGTCTTCCTTTCCTGGGCCGGTCCGCATGTCAGCCAGTTTCTTTGTAGCGATGCTTTTTGTGACTGCACTTGGGGTCACTTTCAAATTTTTCCCAATTTTTCGGACCGACTTAAAGTAATGATTTTTTCCTTCACTTAGCTGCTTTTTTCTTGCCATAATACAAATTCAAACTCTTTGAATGAGAAGGTGTATCCAAACTTTTGGTCTGTACTGTATGTGCTCATTGGTTTGCTAAATAAAAACATGCTAATTCTCTGTTCAGTAAGAATTTTGCATAGCAAAGTAGCGGTTAGCATGCATAATACAATCGATCATTTATGTGCTACATTTGAACTACTGAATATTATTTTCCACCAGCTTTTTTTTTTTTTTTGTCGCTGGCGATTTCAATCATGCAAATCTCAAGTCAGTGCTTCCTAAATTCAGTCTGTGGACTGAATGAGAGGGGAAAACATACTGGATCTTGTTCACACAAACATCCCCGGTGCATATCGGGCAAAGCCCCGCCCCCATCTCAGCTACTCAGACCACATCTCTGTTATGCTAATATGCTAATTCCAGCATACAGTCAGGCGTTCAAAACCGGTTCTAAAGCAGGTGTAAACCTGGCCAGCATGAGCCATCTCTGCTCTTCAGGACTGTTTTGAGAAAACTGACTGGAACATGTTTAGCGACTTCACAAACTTGGAGAAGTATACGTCATCAGTGACCAGCTACATCAACAAGTGTACTGCCACTGTCTCCAAGAGCATCATCTCATGCCCCAACCAGAAACCGTGGATTACCCCAAAGGTGTGTGCACTTATTTTATTGCATTTTTCTTTTTCTTGATCAAGTAGAAACAACAATACAAATCAAACACACAAACAAAAAAGAAATAGCTTTGTTGATCTAAAGACCCCCTCACCAACCCAAACCCGCCCGACCCAACCCTGGTTGACTCCAAAAATAGAATATATGCTCTATAAAAATAAGATGAAATACGAACAAGGAATAACTAAATCAGTTTAAAAAAATAAAAGGAATAAAAAATATATCATAATAGAATAAGAATAATATAATAATAGAAAAGCTGACACAACATTAAAAGCATCATGCCACAAACTTTTTTGCCACAACAGTTTTTATGATAGATCCATGTACAGTATAGTCGAAAGTTCCACTGATATAATGTCCAGCAAGTACACAGCTCATGTTCGTCTGCCCATTATGTGAGGAGGATTCTAGCGGTTGCCTAACAGTTTTTTGGTGTTGTAATTGCAGCTCATAGTAAACTTCTTTGTTTGATGGACAAGGTGAGATTCCCGAAATCATTCAAGATAAACTGACGTGGAGTCAACCTCATATTAACACCCAACAAGTAGGATAAGTCCTGTGAAATTTCAATTCAGAATGGTGAGACAGAAGAACAAAAGGTGTGTGCACTTCTGAAGACCCAAGACTGCCTTCAGGGCAGGGGACAAGGTGGCCCTGAGAACAGGAGGAGTCAAACTGTCCCGGGTCATCAGAGAGGTGAAGCATGCACATGCCCAGAAAACTCACAACCACAACAGAGACAGCAGTAACACACAGCAGGGCATACAAAAGCCATCACCAACTACAGGACATCATCACCTGCCTGTGACAGTAACGGCTCCCTTCCAGATGCACTGAACGGCTTCTACGCTCAGTTCGATGCAAAGAACGACGTGACAGCGAGGAAGATCAGCCCTCCTCTGAACGACCAGGTGCTGTGTCTCATCACGGCTGATGTAATGAAAACTGATTTCATCTGGCCCTCACACACCTAGACAATAGGACACCTATGTTCCAATGCTGTACATAGATTTCAGTCCAGCATTCAATATCACCAACACCTGCTTGGGAAGCTGAGCCTCTTGGGCCTCAACACCTCCCTCTGTGTCTGGATTCTGGACTTTCTGACGGGAAGACCTCAGTCAGTGCGGATCGGGAACTGCACCTTCACCACCACACTGAGTTCTGGGGCCTCCCAGGGCTGTTTACTCAGTGACACACGGTTCCAACCACATCATCAAGTTTGCTGATGACACGACCGTGGAGGGTCTCATCAGCAAGAACGACGCGTCAGCATACAGAGACCATACATTCAATGTCTCTGAATGTTGATAAAACAAAGAGACGGTTGTTGACTTCAGGAGGACACGGAGCAATCACTCCCCGCTGAACATCAACGGCTGCTCTGTGGAGATCGTCAACAGCACCAAATTCCTGGGCGTTCACCTGGAGGAGAATCTCACCTTGTCCCTCAACACCAGTTTCTTGCACAAGAAAACCCAACAACATCTTTTATTCCTGAGGAGGCTGAGGAAGGACTAGTTTCCATCTTGTGGAAAGAAGCTGTTGCATAGTCTGGATGTGAGGGCCTGAATGCTTCGAGACCTTTTTCCAAATGGCAGGAGAGTGAAGAGTGTGTGCGAGTGGTGTATCCAATCCATACCACTTTCTATAGAGGGACTATCGAGAGCATGCTGAGCAGCTGCATTACTGTCTGGTTTGGGAATTGTGCCATCTCAGACGAATAGTGAGGACAGCTGAGAAGATCATCGGGGTCTCTCTTCTCTCCTCTGAAGACATCTACACCACACGTTGCATCCACAAGGCCATCAGCATTGTGGCTGATCGGATACACCCCTCACACACAGTCTTCACCCTCCTGCCATCTGGAAAAAGGTACCAAAGCATGCGGACCCTCATATCCAGATTATGCAACAGCTTCTTTCTCCTCAACAAAAAGGGACTGGACTGATAAACACACACACACACACACACACACACACACACACACACACACACACACACACACACACACACACAATCTCTCAGATAAACTCAACCACCTCAATAACATTAGGACTGAACTGATAAACACAGACACGCAAACATGCTGATCAACAAGCATCTAACAATTGTTCACACCATTGATCTTTTGCACAATATTTATTACTTGCTATTTGCACAAAAGTCTTTTCTACCTTTGCTGCTACTTACAATTAATGTTTACTGTTTCTCCTCCCACTACCTCAACTCATTACCTCATCACCACAGAGTATTGAAATGTGTCATGTTGACATGTTGTCACTCTTGTTTGCACATTTGCATGTGCACCTTATGTTGTCTCTTTTGTATAGGATAGTTTTCTATTAACTTAAAATAGAAGCTAGTTAACTAGTTAGTTTTGTTAATTTATGCTGTATGTAGATGTTGGTCCTGGAGAAACGTTGTTTCGTTTCACTGTGTACTAAACTGTATATGGTTGAAATGACAATAAAAGCCTACTTGACTTGACTTCAGCTACTGTACGTCAATAATTACCTAAAAGCGAGCAGTGCATTCTGGGTAAACTCTGCTTTAAACTTCAACAGAGCTGATAAAGTAACAAAACCGCCCCTTAATGTATAACCCACCGAGAAGTGTGTAGAGGAAGTCAGCGAGGTCGGTGTTATAACTCGTACTGGCACACGGCCAGAACGAGACACAGCTGTTGTAATGCCACATAAACAGCAGGTGGCGGCGACGAAGCGGTGACGAGCCACTGCACAAACACTGACCTCCTGTCCGTCCTCTTTCTTTTTTAAGAAAGTGAGCATGAAATGCCCACGAGCGTAACGGCTCCCAATCACGTGCATTACACACCACGCAGAACACATGACCATCACACGCATACACACAGCAGTTTTCCACAGACACTCCACAGCATTTTTTTGAGAAATGAAAGTGTGTGTGGGTGTGTGGAAAATGTGAGTGCGTCATTAGAATGCAGGGAGGCTGTGTCCGGTCCGGTGACTTGTTTCTTTTCCTTCACTTGAATATTTTCTAACATCCATCTTTTTGTATGTGAGATTTTTTTTGTAATATCTGCTCTTTGTAACATTTACTACTATTAACCTGTAGTAATTACACCAACAGCCCAGGGACCAGTGACTGGGGTTTCTCCACATCGTAGTCATCTCAATCTGCAGTTAGTGACCGGATAGTTGGGGCAAATTCTGAAAGTGGCTGTCTGTAACATGTGAAAATGTTTCTAGAGAGGTAGTAATAAGGTGTAATCATCCAGTCTTAACATTCCATTCTTTTGCTATCTATCTATCTACATCATCTTTCTATCTATCTATCTAGCATTTGAGTGGCCATCTGTAACTACTTCATACCTCTGTGTCTCTATTTACTTCACTTAAGTGTCTATTATCTTAAGACGCAGTTTAAAGCATCTTTCTACACCATATAAAATTTGTTACACCCGTGAGGATTTATGGACACAGTATATGTCTCTTCTTTAATTTTTAGGTCCAGCCTACTTTAGCATTCTGGTTCCCGCTTCCTACAACCTATTTGGCGATTGCTCGTTCTACCCTTGTTGTTCCCGCCTCCCGTGTTATGATTGGTTGACTGGAGGACAGGGAAGACCACATATGCCCCTTCCGCCTACGCTGCCCCAGACTGTGCCTTTGCTTCGCTGTGTTTATCGTTGACTCATTACTGAGATTCACTGCGTATGACACTTTGCTTGTTATTTTAACAACGCTTGTGGTTTTCCCCCTTCGGTATTTGCCCTGTATGCTGAGAGCCTTTGTCTATGACCCCTCGTGTGTTTTTGACTTTCTTTTGGTTTGCCCTTTCTGGGTTGATTGTGTTTTTTTTTTGCTCATTGTAAAGACCTTCTGTAAACAGCTTATGTGTAGCGGTTTGTTGGATGTTGGCACCATTTGATTTACACTCCAGTTTCTTGTTTTCGGTTAATCATGGGGTAATACAGAGTGCTGTAAATTTTGGTTCTTTTCTTTTGGGTAGTTTGAGGTGTTTCACCTTGGGATAAGTTAAAGCAGTATTCCCCCCCTAATTTAGTGATAGCTGATTCCCACCTGTTAATAGGGCACACCCGGAATTACAGAATAATGGGATTGCAAGTTCTCACCAAGCAAATACTCCTCGCCTCTCACCTTGTTTTTTTATTTATCACTTTTAACATTTTTTCCCTGTTGTGGCCTGGCCTGGACCGGAGTGTAAAAAATTGTTTTTCATTTCTAACAATAACGTTGTTGTAATCCTCTAGCCAGTCCAGTTTTTTCAGCATCTTATAAAATAATTAATTGATTACTCGTTTGGTTGCTTGATTGGTTGATTAGTCGATTAATGTAGGTAAAATTCTTAAAGCAGTCATCTGTAAATCGTAAATGACTTCATAATGTTCACGTGTTTGTGACTACTACAGTTAACTGTGATGTTACTATTATCTTAAGCCACAGTTTAAAGTTACCGTCTCTCTTTTTACGCTCTTTATGTGAAATAACCTAATGTTTGATCTCCTGTTCTGACTCCTGTGTTTCCGTCTCTTTGTACACATCCCGGTTGATGAGCTGTTGCTATGGAAACGAGAACAGCAACCTGCGCAACAGTCAAAGTTCCTGTTATGGAGAACTAATTAACGACTTCTGGCCAATCAGAGCGTAGGATTCTGCAGCGCTGTGGTGTGGGTGATAAATGGATTGTTGATGTCATGCTGAAACTCAGACTGGAAGTCACGCAACATGACACACCTCCTCGCCTCGACCAATCAGCGTCAAGACGTGCATGATGTATTAGTAGGAATTTGTGAGGGCCTTGTGTGTGTGTCCACTTACCAGCCATTGGCGCTAATGTTTGCAAGCTAAACACTACCTGTTATTGTTAAATTCACCATGCACACAGTGTGCGTGTGTGTGGTGTGTGTTTTAAATGCTCAACTAGCCGAGCTCTGTATCTATCATCTGTTATCCTTGGGAGTAATGTGTAAACTTGCGGTTAAGATTAATTCCTGGTGTGTGTGTGTGTATGTGTGTGTGCGGGGGATGACAATGGGTGTGAACCTGTATCTGTGCAAGCCTCTGCATGCATGCTTCTGATTACATACACTGTGTGTGTGTGTGTGTGTGTGTGTGTGTGTGTGAGAGAGAGGGAGAGAGTCATTTTACCAGACGTTTGTCTCCAGGACAGCAGGGAAGCAAAACATTTCCAGCTAACATTTATCTCTGAGCGTAAACAGCGTAAATGCTAATTAGCATTGTTTTGCTAGGCCTCTGCTAATCATGTGACCACCTGCTGTTTGCAGTTACATCTAGCTAGCGTTACTCTCTTCTCTCTCTGTGCTGATGCAAGCCTGTTAGCGCTTTGCTACGCCACACCACAGGTGCCACTGTTAGCAACATCCCAAGAGTAGCTAAAAATGGTTAGTTCAAAAATTTTTGTTAATATAAAGTTGGATAATTTTAATCCTTTGCATGAAATTAAATAGGGATCAAATGTTCCCCTATCGTTAGCTTCAGGACCGGTTATTTTTAGCATGTTACTAAGTTACACTGCGGTCCAGAATGTGTTAACATATGGCTGAAAATACACCAGCATTTCCTCAGACCTCACCAACGCATACTGTATGCAGATAAAGCTAGTTAGCTATTGTTGTTCCTTATGAAATGCCTGCTAAGGCTGATGGTAATGCTAGTATGTCATTACCGTTAGCTCAAATGCTATTTCTGATACACTTCAGCTAATTTCTATTAGGTTTAAAACCAGATCTCTCTCTCTCTCTCTCGCTCTCTGTTTGCGTGTATAGATGGCTACGTGATTGCTCCAGCCAGGCTAATAAAAGATTATTTGAATGCTAATTTGAATCTGGGAGAGAGTGAGAGTGCAGTGTGTTACGAAAGAAAGATGAGGTAGAGGACAAGTGAGGAAAGCAAAATGAAGTAAACATGCTAAAGTTAACATGTTAGGACAAGAAAAGAAATGGGAAAAAATGACATATCTATCTATGTGTAGCTAGCTAGCTATCTGTGTTCCTATTTCTCCTTTTCTTTTTATGCTAGAGTTAGCATTCTTACATTAGCCCTATACATCAGCAAAAACATCTAGTTGTTTACAGGAAAAGAAGGAAGACACTGTGTGTGTGTGTGTGTGTGTGTGTGTGTGTGGGTGTGGGAGTATGTGACTCAGCATGAAAGGGGTTAGAAACACTCTTGTCTCTTATCTACACATCTCCTGACACCTCAAGTTTTGATAACAGAGATGTGTTAGCATTTGATGCTAGGTGTAACTTTAGCCTCGCAGGCTCTTTTTTTTTCTTTTTTTTTCCTTCTAATTCTTCTCCACGTCTGAGGCAAATGTCAACCTTCCAGATCATTCTGAATCGTTTTCTCCTTGACTGTGACATTAGGTCTCTATAAAACGCCACAAGGCTAACCCGGTTAATCGTTAGCCTCAGTGATTAGCTATTGTGCGCATGCTATTAGTGTTCTCCAGTTGCCTAGCAACAGTGTTCAGAGTCTGATGGTTTGAAGGGCGGGAGCGTTGTGTTTTTACTGGGCCATGACGAAAATAAACACACACACACACACACACACACACACACACACACACACACACACAAAGCCAAGTGTTCCATTCGGACACACCTGAACAGGTGTGTCGCAGTGTGTCTGGTGCTTTAGATGTGTGTGTGTGTGTTGTACTCTACACTGTATTTGTGTGTGCTCAGCTGAGTGTGTGTGTCACCGTGTTTGTGTGTGTAAAGTAGGGATGTTCAGATGTACAGCTGTGTGCCCATTTGAGTTGTACAGTTGTTTACATATCAGTGTGTATCTGTTCAGGATTGTTTGTGTGTGTATGTGTGTGTGTGCAGGTGTGTCCAGGTGCATGTGAGGGTTTGGGCGTCAGTGTGGGTGTTTGCTAAGGGGTGTGTGTTGAGGTGTGTTCAGTAAAAGGTGAGAAAGTGTTTTGGCATGTGTATATGTGTCCTTGGGTGTGTGTGTGTTTATATGTGTGTGTGAGTATGTATTTGTGTGTTTGGATATGTGTTGAGGTGTGTTTGTCTTTGTGTTTGTCTTTGTGTGTAGATGTGTTTGTTTGCGTGTGTGTTTGTGTGCGTGTGTCACCTGTGCTGTGGTTGAAGGTGCTGAAGGTGCAGATCTGGCCGATGTTCCTCACCCAGCAGTTCATCTCCTCGGCCGTCTTGGCCAGCAGGTAGAACACACGCGTTGATGTCTTTACCACGAACAAGTGCTGATTGGCCAGATGGCGTTTGACAGGCCACACCCCCCATTCCAGCTCCCGCCCTGACTCCGCCTCCGCCGCCACCTCACATTCCTGCAGGTCGATGGAGCGAATGGGCTTCCGAGAAGTCTTACTGCGAAAGTACTCAAGAACGTCGGGATCTCCACTCATCCGTCCACGCCGCAAGACGAACCAGCGCTTCCGCCATGCCTGAGAGAGAGCGAGTGATAGAAAGAGAGCGAGAGCGTTGAAACCAAAAATAATGAGAAAAAAATGGAGGAAAAAAAGCACAAGAGGAAAAAAAAATGTTTAAAACTTTTGATGTCTGCTGAATGTCTTATTCCTGGTATATTGTTTTAATATGTAACAGGTGCAACACACACACAGACACACACACACAGACACACACATAGATATGCTCACTTAAACTCATTATTATTATATATTCCAGTTACATGCGCATGTGTTCCTAAGAAAGCACCAAAACCACATTGTAACACATAAAAAGTGTGAGTGTGTATTTGTGTGTGCATGTATATCGAACAAACAACTTCTAATTGTAAAACAAAATGATGTATGTACAGGGGTGGGGGTTTAGCAATGACCAAATGTTCCCATAATTTAACTATGCATAATATGTGCATGCTCGCACGCGTGAACATGTGTGTGTGTGTGTGTGTACTTTACAAGTAACAAATGTCCTCATAAATTAATTATACATAACAAGTGTGTGTTTGTTAACAGGGATTTGCTGCGTTGTGAGGACCACATGTCCCCGCAGGCGGAATATATAACGAGTGTGTGCGTGTGAGTGCTTCAGCCTACTAGATCTGTTTCCCTGTCTCTTTGTTTTCTTCCCCATCTCTCTGTTTGGCTATACCTAGGTCACTGTGTACCTTCCACATTTTTAAAACATGCACACACTATCGCTTTCTCTCTTAACACACACACATACACAGGCAGGAAACAGAAGGAATGTGTGACATGACCACTAATGGAGATAGCTCTCTAACGGTCAGATGTTCAGTAGGAAGCATGCGGTGTGTGTGTGTGTGTGTGTGTGTGTGTGTGTTACTGTGCTGTGAGCTTTCACACACATTCTGCTCATCACTCTTCCTTTTTTATGGCATAACAACCCCAAACCCCACATGCAGAAACTGTCAGTTTATATTTTGCTATGAGACACAAACCAGGATGTTGTTCCTCCGTGAAAGACCTGAAACAAGACGCGGTGTGGCGATTCAGTAGTATTACTATTAATTAAAAAGTTAATTAGTGTAACTAGCTAGCTAGCACAACAGCCATGTGATTAGCTGCTTGTTTTGCGTAACTGTTGCAACCTCGCAAAAAAGTCTGTTTTGTGTAATTCACAACTTGGCAGGATTTGCATGAAAGTTACATTTAAGGCTAAGTGCAGTCAGTTTCAGTTTCTTTCAACTTCAGAAACTTCTGCCTTTCTATAAAACAGCTGTAAACAGGGATAAGGATAGTAACTAGCAACACTGGAAAACACATAAATGTGTCTTTTAAGGTTAAGTCGCATGTTTACATGTGTGTGTGTGTGTGTGTGTGTGTGTGTGCAGTTCAGAGAGGTTGTTAGCATAACCACACTGAGGTTTCTCCAAGCGTGCTAAGTCACCAAGTGTCAAACAATGCCATGTTTCACTCTCTGTTTTATTGTTTATTTTCTTACATGAAGGTAGGCTGCTGCTCGCCGTGTAACCACAAGAGCCGCGCTCTCTCTCTGTGTGTGTGTGTATGTGTGTGTGAGAAAGCGAGAGAGGAACCAGTTGTTCTTTTCCCAGCATTCTTCACAAACAGGAAGTCTGAGACCTACAGACCTTGTCAGTATGTGTGTGTGTGTGTGTGTGTGGGGGGGGGAGTGTGTGTGTGTGTGTGTGTGTGTGGGGGGGGGGGCTGTTGGTGGGTGAGGGTAGGTATGAATTCAAATGAATATTATAGGCATAGTAATTTTAATGAGTGTGTGTGTGTTTTGGTTTAAACAGTTCCTCAGTATAAGGAGAAGTAGAAACGTTAGAAACTATTAGAGTCTCAACCCTAACACACACACTTGATAACAATTTAACCCACAACACACACACACACACACGCACACACACATGCACGCACACCCTGTTTATTAACAACACACTCAGTAAACACTCATTTAAGACTAAACATCTGTCATGTGATTACAAGAAAAATCTAGTACAAAAAAGTAAAAAATAATAAATTTAAAATACATTTGTATTAAATATACAGGATTGTTTTGTCGACTTCAAAGTTGTTTAATAAATGAGCAAAAAAAATGGTCAGGCAAGATATTTTTATGTTACATTTTATTTTAAATAAATAGATATTATAAATATATTCTTCAATAAAAGCTGCATTTTTATTTTATTGATTTACTTTGTGGGGACATGTGACAATGTCCTATCATTATGACGAGCTCTCATCGCAAAGCAAGTTTTGGTTTCTACAAACTCTCTCTCTCTCTCTCTCTCTCTCACACACACACACACACACACACACACACACACACACACACACACACCTACATTCCTTTGATGGCATGCATGTACAGGCAATTTAGTATGCAAATTTATGAAAATGTTTTTCAAGACTTCCTTGGACAAAACAAAGACAGACAGAAAAACTCACATAAACACACAAAAAGGAAATTAATCAACACCTTTGATTAGCAAATGTCTTGTTTATGGAGTACATGGCAACTTCGCTGTATTTTCAAGGCAGTTGATGTTGTTGTCATGGAGACACTGTCTGTAGTACGTAATGTAATATTAATAGTAATATTATGTAATGTAATTCTGACACACACAACTGCAGAAACTGATGGAGGAGGGTAAGGGGCGGAGCTGATCTCTGACAGCTATTTAGGCAGAAAGTAAAATCCCAAAGTACAGTAAGTTACAATACGACACAATTAATATGTAACAGTGTTGGAATTTTACTACCTGTTGAGAAGCTGTGTTACACTCCACAACAGGTCCTCGGTTTCCTGTTGTGTTTTTATTCCACACACACCTGACTTACCGAAGTCTGTTTTAGCAGAAAAGAAGATCATTAAAACGTTTCTGTCATCTTTTTGAACCTTTAAGTTTTTTTTTTATTCATTGAATAGCACTGTAACTTTTGGGTGTTTATATTAACATACAATATTGAGATTTTACATTTTCAACATACAAGCTACAAATCAACATCAATAAAACATTAAAATAAATAAATGATTAAAATGAATGAATTTGAAATACTCTTCAATATTATAATATTTTTCTATTCTCCCTTTTAAATTTCATAGTTTCATAGTTTATTTCAAAGAGACAAATTTCATATGAATTCTTACAGTTCTCTGTGTAATATATAAACATATTAGGTAAAATATATAGAATTAATGGGTGGCTTATATGGGAATAAATACACTGGTCACCCATTGGCTGTCATGGTCCTTACTTGGACTATAGAGGTTCCTATATTCATGAATGGATTTAAAATTTATAAAGAAATAAACAATACATTAAATTAATAATAAATTATTAGCTACAACATTAATTACAACTTTTGCAATATACGATCACCCTAATGTACAGTAGATATTATTATGTAGTAATAATGAAAATATGTGCTGCTTGAAAATATGTATATAAAAAAACAATATAAATACATTTGTCATATAATACATTTGTTTAAAATTTATAAGAAATATTTTAAAACTATAAAAATATATATTTTACAGATATTTTAGGATCAATGACTGCTTACAGTTTAAATATTAGATAATTATAACATTCAAAGCTGATGTTTTTTTTTTGGTTGACGTGAAACTAGCGCAGCAAATTGCACTTAATTACAGTACAGTATGCAAAATATTGTATAAAAAAACAGAGTATTTTATAAACAAGGTTTCTCTCTTCCTCTCTCTTGCACACACACACACACACACACACACACACACACACACACACACAGACAACTCAACTTATCCATTTGCAAAAATACTACATTATGGATCTCTTCACTGATGATGTAATCAGTACAAGAGACTTAATCGGTGTGTGTGGAACATCAGCCCACACGCTACACACACACACACACACACACACACACACAGAAATGTGTAGCTCTAACCTTTTTAACCTGCTGCCAGCCAGCTCACTTGTGCTTGCCTGGTTTTTGGCATGGCTCATTTCTGCCTGCTCATATCCACCTGGCACTGAGTGCTTCCCATAGTTTGCAACACACCCAAATTTTACACTAACACACACATACACAGGTCAGTATTTCCACAATCTACATCTTGATGATGGAGGGACCTTCCTTTTTTTCACAATAAAACACCCAATAACCCTGGGACTCACAGAATCGTGTGTGTGTGTGTGTGTGTGTGTGTGTGTGTGTGTGTGTGTGTGTGTGTGTGTGTTTATTATGCTTTCTCTGTACAGTCAAAACAAGTGTTTTAATCTGGTTTGCACAATGCTGTAGAATTCCTAATAACTACCCACACACACACACACACACACACACACACACACACACACACACATGGTGGCTCTTGCACAACAAACATGTTGAAGGTCACCTGGAAATGCACAGATGCGTGACCCAAAAACATGTACACACATAAATGTTAAACACATACACGCGCACACACACACACACACACACACACACACACACACACACACACACACACACACACACAGAAGTGTTGTGCTGCTAACAAAGCAATGCAGAATAATTTAAAACAATATATAAGAATATTTTGTTCATGGCACACAAACACGCTTTAGAAATCCAACAAAACAGAAGTTAAAAACAAAAGAAACACACAAAACGAAAAGAGGAACCAGGCTTTTACACACAACCAGCGCATAGACGGACGAGGAAGAACCACACGACATGGAGATGTTTATCACAAATGCAACACAATCAAACTGTGTTAACTGAGGCTGAGATGTGAGAAGTCACTTAAGTTGTGGAAAATTTATTGTATAAATATTACACAAAATATAGACAAACGATTGACACAACGTTAAACATGTACAAATACACAAATTTGTGTCAAACCTTCATCAATCACAAGCTAAATACAAAATGAACTATTCAGAGAGAAACTTCACCCTAGAAACTACAGTCTGAAATATACAACATACAAAGAGCAAAGTCGTACTTTTAACTGTGCAGAATAACAGAATACAGTAAAAACTCTATATTATATTATTCTATATTCTATATTTTATTATCTATCTTATTCCTCTATATAATCTCCTGCTACACTAAGGCACTTGTCCCAGTGTTTCACTAATGCCTGGACACCATCAAGGGAGAAAGTTCCTGTACGCTGGAGCCATAATCGCACCACCTGTCTGATTTACGTCTGAAATGTCGGCCTCCGTAAATGGGGTTTCCAAACATGTGAAAGATTGTGCGTACAGTTCTCACAGACAGTTTTTGATCAATTTTCAATCTCCTTGCTGAGTGTTTGTGACTGCAGTGGGAAGTTTGAAGTCTTTTGTAAGTAAATCGCCTGTTTCACGCCTTCATTCACCAGAATTTTCATTTCAAATCCCGGTTTGACTTGAACGCCTCTTCTGGTAAAGTTAAATTTTTTTTCCTTTTTTTCTGATCTTAAAATTGTCCCTGCCTCTGGAGGAAACCAAGAACATGCAATTTCACACACACACACACACACACACACACACACACACACACACACACTGGAGGTGCGTGGCAGCAGCGCTAACCACCAAGCCACTGTGCCACCCTCTTAGTTCCAGTGAAGGGAAATTGTAATGCTACAGAGACATTCTAGTCACTGGACAAATGTGTGCTGCTACACAACTTTGTGGAGAAGAACCACATGTGAGTGTGATGGTCAGGGGTGCACTTATAATTGGTAGAAAATAGAAAGACTCAACGTGCAACCATAAAAGCTAAAATTCAAGTTCATCCAATAGGTAGTGTAAAAGCCAGACAAAGATGCATGAAAATTCAACAACAACAACAACAACAACAACAACAACAAATACAGCTAAAAATATTAGGAGTTTTTCGAAAAAAGGAGGTGTAGAAATTTGTGTTTAAACTTGATTATTTTTGACGTTTATAGAGACAGCGAAACACTACACTGATATACAATGTTTTCTATAAATCTGGAAAGTATTTGTTGTTATAAGTCAAAGCCCAAACTGGAAATGTCTGTTTGTTCTAACTAAGTGAATAGTTAAGAGTCTTCCATTGGATAATTACTGCAGTGATTAATATGCTTCAGCTGCAACAAGTTATTGAACCCTTCAGTTTACTACTGAACATAAAGGACGGAGTGTGGAACAATGGAAAAAGGTCATGTGATCTAATGAGTCCAGATTTAGTGTAGTGGGTGAGTAGTGAGTGCATCAGGTTAAGAAGAGAGGTGGACTAAGTGATGAACCAATCATGTCTAGTGCTTACTGTACAAGCCTCTGAGCTTAGGGCAGGTTATCACATCTATAGAGTTTTTCTCCCCCGATGGCACGGCCATATTCCAAGATAGCGATGGATTCATCAGGCTCTAATTGTGAAAGAGAGGTTCAGGGAGCATCAGGATTCATTTTCACACATTGATCGGCCACTACAGAGTTCAGACTTTAACCCCATTGAGAATCATTGGGATGTGCTGGAGAAGACTTTACATGTTTCCCATCAATACAAGATCTTGGAGAAAAATTTATTAATCTTGTGATTGCATAAGCTTATCGAAACCATGCCACCGCCATAATCAAAGCAATGAAATATTTGACTGCCTTTCTTTCCTTACTTGTAGTGTAGATATTGAGAAATACACAACGTCTCCATCAACTAAATACTGTATGTGTTGTGATTAGGGCTGAGTCCTGATAAAAAAACGTACATTGTTATGATTGCGATTTAAACTTCAATATGTTACTATTAAATGCACCTTTTTTGTATTCACGCGTATTTATCAAGGCTAACGGCAAATAACTGGACTAATGGTCTATTAAATTAAATATTATTTAATATTTATGTGGATGTTTGCCAATATTTATTTATCAACTTAAAATTATATAAAAATGACATTAAATTATTAGTTATTATTAGTAATCATTTTAGTTACAATTATTACTATTATTACTTTTATTATTATAATTATAGACAAACTCTTCAGAAATTCCCAACTATGTGGATACAGTAAATTGTAGCCTTTTTGCAATTAAGTAATCAAAGCTGAATGATAAAATTATATGAAAAGTAACATTTTGCTAGGCTGCAGCTCATTTGTAACAATAATGTTTATTCTCCGGATTTATTGTGAAAATCAAATCTTCTGTAGATGATGGAAAGCTTGCTGTCGGGTTCACACTCGCCTTTGTATGACAAATAAATCCCAGGATATTTAGAGAAACAATTCGCAAATTTAAATGAAAATACTTATACTAATAACATGCATCCTGTGATGGGTTGCTGTGACCTGTCCCTTGTAGCGAGTCGGCCAATCACAGAACGCCTACGCAGATGGTGGCCTGTTACTAATGCAACACCGAAAAATATACAAAAAAAACCAAAACATTTTGCTTCACTTAATTTTATAACCTTACGTTTTATTTTTTGATCGGGAAGATCTGGCAACCCTGTCAGGGCTCATTAGTGATATTTCACCTCATTTCATAACGCTCATCACAGTAAAGCTTAGAATGGGTGAAGGTTGGGCGTATAATCGCCACACACACACACACACACACACACACACACACGAATGCACACACTTACCACATTTCAGCGAAAGCAAAATTAACTTTAATTAAAACTCAGTATGTAGCACAATGCTGACTTTTGAGTTTCTAGATAAATGTGAAGTCAGCTTCCAGGAGCCCACACCCACACCCACAGACACACACACACACACACACACATACGCATACACAGTTGGGGGCTTGTGGTCTACCAGGGGACAGTTTCTGAGTAAAGTGGAACCTTCTACAGCTCTAGTGCAGAGACGTGTGTCTGCGTTAGATTGATCTGAGAACAGCTTGATGTGTGTGTGTGTGTGTGTGTGTGTGTGTGTGTGTGAGTGAACACTGAATGACGGAGCGATGTGATGAAGCCGAGTCACACTGGTACCGCCCTGAAGTCGCCTCGACCACGGTGTGTTTTATCGCTGTGTGTAGCGGTGCAGCGCGTTCCTGCTGTCACTTGTGTTATAGCAGCGATAAACGCTTTCTGACCCCTGACACTAGAGACTCCTTCCACACAAACAGGCTAAAAGAAAGTGTAGTAACGTTTATGCTGCACGCACTGCTCACACACGCCGACGCGCAGTTGCTATAGAAACATAGTATATAGTATAAAGTATTAAAATGAATGCATGAATACGACCCTGTGGTCGCTACAAACACCTGGAGATGGTGTGCGATCACACCCTCAGCGTGATGCACACACACACACACACACACACACACACACACACACACACACACACACACACACACACACCGGGGAAGACAGCTGAGAGTTTTCAAGAAGGAGGAATTCTTACTGTGTGTGTGTGTGTGTGTGTGTGTGTGTGTGTGTAGTGTACTGTATGATAGCTGATAGAATAGCAGCAGGTCTGGGATGTCAGAACCTGTGTGTGTGTGTGTGTGTGTGTGTGTTTGTGTGTGTGTGTATATGGAAGCGTGTGTTGGAATTGATTTCCCTACACATGGTGTGTTTCAGACACATGATTTCTGCTCTAGTGTAGCTCACACACACACACACACACACACTGCTTCCTCTCGGCTCCCGGAGAACCTGAAGCTCAGCTCTGCGGCGGCCGGGCGGCCCGGGGGGGAAACACCGCGTCTAACCCGGCATCCGCCAACACACACTCGAGTATTAATAATGACGCTTAATACACACACATGTACACACTCACGCGGCCAACATGCACGACAACATGATGTTACACTGAAACTGAGCTTGTTTTTAGAGGACTCCACACACACACACACACACACATGCACGCACGCGCGCGCTTTCATACTGCAGCACCTGCTACTCTAATGCCCTCTCTCTCTCTCTCTCTCTCTCTCTCTCACACACACACACACACACACACACACACACACAGGTCCTTCTACTCACGTATCTCTTGAGCTTTTTCTCTGGTGGGGATTTAACCAGCCATCCGGTACACACCACGTCCCCGGTGCTCATGTCTGTGTCCGGTGTGTGTGTGTGTGAGAGTGTGTGTGAGTGAAGCGCACACTGAATACAGAGCTAATCCGATGTCAAGCCTCCAGCGTCCAGACGAGGAACTAACAGCATCGCTCTCTCTCTCTCTCTCTCTCACACACACTCGCACACACACACACATAGAGAGAGAGAGAGAGAGAGCGTGAGAGTGTGTAAGTGTGAGAGTGTGAGAGTGTCCTCATGCGTGCCTGTAAGTGAATCTGAAAGAGAGAGGACTTGTATTTGCATGCAAGCAGTCTGTATGTGCGCGCGCGTGCGTGTGTGTGTGTTTTTGAAGAGAGAGAGAGAGAGAGAGAGAGAGAGACGTCCCTTCTTTTGGTGGCTAATGACAAAACAGCATATGACTGTGTGTGTGTGTGTGTGTGTGTGTGTGTGTGTGAAAGAGTAAGAGTTACTTTTATTGTTTAAAGGTGGACGTTTATTTATACTTGACTTAAGTTAATGGACGATGCGAAATGTCGTCGATCCTCTAAGAAGCTAATGTTGCTATCTGACAGGTTGAACTCGCTACACACTCGTCAAAGAAGCGCTCTAACCTCGACGCCGCACAGATAACAATCGTTTGTCAGAGAGAGAGAGAGTGTGTGTGTGTGTTTGTGTGTGTGTGTGTGTGTGTGAAAGAGTAAAGGTTACTCTTATTGTTTAAAGGTGTGCGTTTATTTATACGTTGCTTAAGTTACACAAATGTCGTTGACCCTCTAAGAAGCTAATGTTGAACTCATGACAGAAGCGCTCAACCCTCGACACTATTGTTTGTCAGTGTGTGTGTGTGTGTGTGTGTGTGTGTGTGGAAGAGTGAGAGTTGCTCTCATAGTGTTCCTTATTTATACTTGGCTTAAGTTAATGGATGACGCGGAATGTTGTCGATCCTCTAAGAAGCTAATGTTGCTAACTGGTTCACAAACTCACATCAAAAACATTGTTTATCTCACCAGCGCTCTAACCTCGACAACACGCATTTAACAGTCAAGGTCGTTAACAGATTAATATCGTTAATCCTCGAGAACGATGCTGAGAGGCAGCGTTAAATAATTTTACTCAGTCTTAAAAGCTAAGCTAAAACTTCCAGCTGAAATAAATTCATCACTTCATTCGTTTATCATCATCATCATCATCATCATCGTTGTCGCCGTCTATGCCGCTTTACCCAGTTTCACAGAGTGGCGGGGGGTCTGGAGCATATCCCAGGAGACTTAGGGTACAAGGTGGGGTACACCCTAAACGGGGTGCCAATCCATCACCGGGTACACACACACAGATACACACACATGCTCATTCACACACTACGGGCTATTTTGGAATGGCAGTTGGCCTAGTATGCATGTGTTTGGACTGTGGGAAGAAACCGGAGGATGTGGAGGAAACCCACCGAGCACAAGGAGAACATGCAAACTCCATGCACACAGACCCCCAGGCGGGAATCGAACCCGGACCCTGGAGGTGCGAGGCGACAGTGCGAACCACTGCGCATTCCTGTCACATTTGTTCATTACTTAGTTTATAAATATTTTTTTTCCCACACACACTGTCAATAAAGCATCTCACGTGATCTGATTAACAATAAATATTAATCATGAATGATGATATTCTTTATTAGTTGATGCTTATTTTTTTTATGTGAATAAAATAACTCGACGCGTTTTTGAGTAGGTGCGTTACATAATGTCGCGTAGATTTAAAAGAAATAAACAAAAAAAAAACTACTAATGTGGATGTGCCGCCCTCTGGTGGTTGAAGTGAATCACAACAGACACGTTGTTTCCCCGAGTCGAACGTAATACGTTTTTTTTTATTTTAAATACAAGAATCACGGATTAACTATTTATATAATAATAATAATAATAATAATTATTATTATTATTACATAAATGAGTTGGGAGTATAGTTGATAAATAATTGTATTATATGTATAATAAAATAATATAAGAGAACAAGCACGGGTTTGTTTTTCGTAAGTCTCGCGATGTTTGGTTCCCGCGAGACTTAGTGTCTGCGCTGAAAGGGGGCGTGTGCCATGTAGGCGTGTACAGTCGGATTTTTGACGTTTTGTTGTTTTTGTTGTTGTTTTTTCTGTTTAAAGCCGATTTAGTTTAAACCCGATTCTTGCAGTAAACATCCGATGCACAGCAGCGCGCCGAGGGCACGACATGTCTGACGAAGAGCTGCCGTCCACTTCCGGCGAGCGCGCGGAGGAAAACGAGCAGGTGAGAGCGCGCGCGCGAGAGAGAGAAAGAGCGCGCGCGATAGAGACAGAGCGCACGCGCGAGGAGAGGGAGAAGTTTTTCTGAGCTTGGTTTGTGTAGAGAACATGGCGGGAAGGAGAGCGATGTCCTCGGCGCTCAGCTCCACCGAGTTTAACCGCAGTCTCCCTTATTTTAGAGCTCAAACCCATCAGCCTGAACACACTTTACCACACCAAAAGTCGAGATGCATCAAATTATAACTTCTGTTTGTTTCCCCCTCATGGTTGAGGACCCAGTTTCAGGGCTTCCAGCTGCTTCAGTTCAACACACACATCTTTTGATTAACGTACCCGTCATTGGCCGTTAAAGCTATTAACAATCTGCTGATCTTTAATGTAATCAGTGATATTATTATTATTATTATTTCAGGTTGAAGCCCACGTACATGTCTGTCTGCAACGAAGATGAAGCCCTGAATTTTTTAAAACTGTAATTTCACAAAATTTTTTGGTGTGAGAACATTCCACTTATTCCACTTATTCCACTTATTCCACTGGACTGGTTACTAAATACTAGGAAATTGTACAAAATGTACACAGTTAACAGCAAGATTTTTAATCTACTGTCATTTCATCTTATTACAATCAACGGGAAAGAGAAGATGTAGAGAAGTTTATGTTTACGCCTTGTTTACACTAAGTTGTACTTCTTTGGTGCTCAGACAAATAAATAGAAAAAGTCGATCAGATAAAGATGAAGTTTTGTCTTAAAACCACTCCGGCGTGTTAAAATTCACTTCTACCACTTCAGCGCTGTTATTTCAGCCAAAGTGAGAATATGAACTAATCCCAGTAAAAATATTCACTTTATCTTTTCTAATTAATATCTATTGGTGCAGGTGTTTGTTTACATCGAGACAGCAGCACATTAGTAGCTTATTTTAAAGTAGATTATTAAATCCCACACATAACTGTTCATAACATCACTTTTACTCCACATGTAGATTCACTGATGGTGCAGATTAAACTTCAGGCTCATATCTAAGGACTGCACAAGATTTGTTAAAAATGTTTCTGAGGCTGGGTTTGTATGAAACATAAAGGTATCATTGACGGAGGAAGTTCTGACCAATGTACAGATAAAGCCTTACTTTTATTTATATAGATGTAGAAGTCTAACTGCTGACTTGATGTAACGATGATGTATGGAACAAAGAGAGTGTGTGAGAGCTCCTGCATACATTCATACTGCCAAAGTTCAGAATCAAGTCACAAAATAATAACAGAAATTAATAATACACCGACTACAATACACCTGTGTATATGTGATATATCGTTTTATTTATTCTAAATTACTCTATACACAAGTCTAGATTTAATTAATCTGTGAATCAATTTAAGTATGCTCGGCTCTGAGGTACAACTTATGTAGTATTCAGATGGATGGATGTGTTTATAGGCACTGGAATTACCACTGACCTCCTGATACGATATTATAACGATACCTAGGTGCTGATTCGATCTGTATTGCGATTCTGTAAGTATCATTATTTTATAAATGTCCAAATTCTGTGTTAAATTTCATTTTGAGATTTTGCTACATATGTAAACAAACCTGCCAAATACAGTGGAACCTTGAATTACGAGAATAATTTGTTCCGGAAGTGGGCTCATATTCCAAAACACTCATAAATCAAAGCAAATTTTCCCATAAGAAATAATGGAAACTCAAATTATCCATTCAACAGCCCAAAGTAATAAAGACATAAAAATAATTAATACACAATATAAAGTAAAAATAAAACAAATTAACCTGCCCTTTAACTTTAAAAAAAGTAAAAATAAATCCAGACAGATAAGTGTTTCCGTTTATGCTCGCAGGCGCTGTGTGTCTGTGTGTGTGTGTAAAGCCGAAAGATCCATTTGCTCCTTCCCTGTATCAGCCTGTTGTTATGTGTGTGCGCGTGTAATTTGACACTGTGCCCTTCACACACACACACATACACAGCACCTGCGCGCATAAAGGCGAGAGTGTATGTGTGTGTGTGTGTGTGTGTGTGTGTGGCACGGTGTCAAATTACGCACATAACAAACATAACAACAGCCTAATACAGAGAAGGAGCAAATGGATCTCTGGGCTTTACACACACACAACTCAACAGGGGAGACGATTACCCACAATTCTGCAGCACAAGAGAGAGAAAAACCATTGGCTCAGTCGTGATGACATGACGCTTGGCGTCAAAACAAGAAGCGCATGCGTGATACATGATACTCGGCACTTGAACACTAAGACTTGCTCGTTTTTCAAGTCAAAATTTATTAAAAATCTTTGCTCATCTCGCAAACCGAGATTCCATTGTAATTAATTCACTCTTTTCACCGGGATGCTGTGCTGTGTAAATAGTTCAGAGTGTGCCACCTGCAGGATTATACAGGAGCAGCACCATCGTACCAGTGCAAATGGAAAAATTCCCCCCCCCACATCTCTGTGTTTGTTTCAGAAGTGTTGCTGCAGTTTACTCTCATAACCAACAAAGTTGAGAATTTACTGCAGCTTTAATCAAGCACTGTTCTCAGAGATATAATTTCATCAGCTGTGACGAATGCATGTAATGTGTGTGTAGGATCGGCCGTTCCAGTTGGCTCCGCCTCCAAAAGCTGCCGTGAAAAAAACAAAAGTGGATCCTGAATATGAAGAAAAAAGAGTAAGTGCTTGTAATTACAATTATAATTATAAGTGTGTGTATGTGTGAATAAAACTTAAAATGCGACATTAATAAAATCTCTGTTTATTTTCTGAAGAAATGAAAAAGATTAGGATTTTATTGTTTTTAATGTTTAAAGTTTGATACAGAATGTCAGTCTCTCTCTCTCTCTCTCTCTCTCTCTCTCTGCAGAAAGCGGATCGGGCGAACAGGTTCGAGTTTTTATTAAAACAGACGGAGCTCTTCGCTCATTTCATTCAGCCTGCAAGTGTAAAATCTCCCACGTCTCCCCTGAAGGTGCGACTCGGACGACCTCGAGTTAAACCGGATGAGAAACAGAACCTGCTCTCAGTGGGGGAGTGAGTTAGTTACACGCACACACACACGCACACACGCACGCACACACACACACACACACAAGCCAAATGCTCAGCCGTAAAGCACAAAGTGTTCTTCTGTCCCAGTTTATTTGCATATAGTGACGCCCACAAAAAAGTAACGTGTGTGTGATTATCGATGTTGTGGTGTTGTTAGTAATCGTCATCGTCGTACAGAGCAAGAGGAAGATGAGGAGCTGCTATCGGAGAGCAGAAAGGCCACCAACATCCTCGTCCGCTTCGAGGAGTCACCGTCATGTCAGTCTCACACACACACACACACACACACACACACACACACACAGAGTGAGCTGTGAGTCATTACCTGTACTAACAAGTCTTGAAAATTAATTGTCTAATTGATTCATTGATTGGTGACAAATTGATACATTGATAAATTGAGAGATACGTTAATTTTTTCACAGTTTGAGTGATAAACTGACCGACTTAGCAACGACACACCTGATGATTGATTGGTCAATTGATGAACATTCTTCATTAATCAGTAAATTGATTGTGCGAGTGATTTATTGCCCTGTTGAGTGATTCATTCATATCAGTAATTGATACACTGTTAAGTGCCTGACTGTAATAATTAATTCCTTTGCCTGTTAATTGGTTAATTAGTTAATTGAGTGTTTGATGTGCAGATGTGAAGAACGGAGCTCTGAGAGATTACCAGATCAGAGGACTGAACTGGATGATTTCTCTCTATGAGAACGGCATCAATGGGATCCTGGCTGATGAAATGGTAACACACACACACACACACACACACACACACAGACGCCTTTTTGTGTTTTTAAACAGCAGTAAAACTGTACAACAGCCTCATTATGAGCTCTGAATCGTCTGCACGGCCGTTTTGAGGCCCTGACTTGCCTGACTTGTTTGAAAGAAATTAAATTTAATTAAAATTCATTTATTATATAAACAGAGTTTCAGACAGTTATAATAATTCATTATTGTACACACCACAGGATGCACAGGTTACAGTTACACACCTGGACCATCCTGACTTTAACATCGACTTTAGTAAACGCCCCACACTATCATGTTCGATTTTTTTAATTATGTTCTCTCATGTTTTTCTTTAGAAAGCAAGTTAGAAATTATGTAAATTTCAAAGACAGCAGGTGGAACCTATAGTAGATGAAATGCTACAAAAATTATATAAAATATTTTTTCTGTACTGCCCGTGGCTGTAAACATTAAGCTAACGCTATTGTGCCATCATAACTTTGTCAGCAATCATCATTTAATCGATAATCCCTCGATAGTAATTGAATTTTATTCCGGTCTGCATTTCACAGCAGGTGAAACGAAACACTCAGGCCTTTTCCTGGCCATAGCAGACCCAGGAAAACTTTACAGTCCAACTCTGTGTGCATTTCCTTTCAAATATCATCAACTCTGGTTGTTCATCGCTCATTTAAATTCTCTGGTCAGTAAGTCATGAAAACTGACTCTGATTGGTCAGTAAGTCAGGAAGACAATTCAATTAAATAAAATTTTATTTATGTAGCGCTTTTATTAATGCTCATTGTCTCAAAGCAGATTCACAAAGTGAAAAGAAAATTTATGGAAGTGTGTATGAGTGAGAAAAAGTCTGTTTAGGTAATAATGAGATTGTGAGATCGTCCTTGATGAGCAAGCCGAGGGTGTTGGCGACGGTGGCAAGGAAAAACTCCCTGAGATGTCAATAGGAAGAAACCCTGAGAGGAACCAGACTCAACAGGGAACCCATCCTCATCTGGGTGATAACGGAGAGCAGGGATTGTATGTGTGTTAGACTGCTGGAAGTTCAGTATAACAGAAGTTGTCCAAGTTATCATGGAGTCCAGTTCAGCAAAGGAATGAGTCAGTGGGTGCAGAGGACTGAGGGGGGCCTTAAGTCAGGAAAACAGACTGATTGGTCAGTAAGTCAGAGGCATAAATCAGTAACCGATGAGTCTATAAGACTCTTAAGTAAAAGTCTTTTAAAAGGCAGGTATCTTGTTTAAATATCTAAACAGATCTGAATAATAAAAATAATCACAGAGTCTGTATATGGAAATCTGAAATAATAAAAAATGACAAAAAGTGACTTGAGTTCTCATCTACTTGTCTACTGGGCTTCCTGGGAATATATTCCAATGCCCTGCCATGTTTCTGCTCACATCTGTGGTCCAGACTGTCCTGGGGTCTCCTCAGGATAAACTCGTCTCAGTCTTGCAAAATATTTGTACAATTTGGTCTTGGGTTCAAGAAGCAGAGACATTCAGTAAAGTGTTGAAGAATTATCGTTAATGTAACGTATCCACATAAGACTGTATAAAATAAATATAAATTTGGAATATGGGAAACAATGTCTTGTGATGTGTGTCTGTGTGTGTGTGTGTGTGTGTGTGTGTGCAGGGTTTGGGGAAGACCCTGCAGACAATAGCATTACTCGGGTATCTGAAGCACTACAGGAACATCCCCGGCCCACACATGGTCCTAGTGCCCAAGTCCACTCTGCACAACTGGATGAACGAGTTTAGACACTGGGTTCCGTCACTGAGAGCCGTCTGTCTGATCGGGGACAAAGTCGCGCGAGTGAGACACTCACCCCTTCATCAACCTCCTCTGTCTGTCTGTTCCTAAAGTTCATGGTTTAATCTGTGTATGTGTGTGTGTGTGTGTGGTGCATAGGCAGCGTTTATCCGTGACGTGATGATGCCGGGGGAGTGGGACGTGTGCGTGACGTCGTACGAGATGGTGATCCGAGAGAAGTCTGTGTTTAAGAAGTTTAACTGGAGGTACATGGTGATCGACGAGGCTCATCGCATCAAAAACGAGAAGTCCAAGGTGAGAGTCAGAACACGCAGTTTTGTTTTCGTGACTTGCCACCGCTTCAAACACACCCTCGCTCGGACGCCTGGGAGGGTCCCGCCATCGAGTTACTGAGCCGAGATCCAGTACATGAGTCCAGTTACTTAAACCCCCCAATATTCTTCAGGTCTTCTGATTCGATGCTTCAGGGACGTTGTGCGACTGCAGGGCGTGCCGCATGGGGTCATGTTTTGTATAAAACATGGCGTGACCCCCAAAGAGGTGGATTGGAGTGGTATTTTGAGCATTCGGGTGCGTCGCCCTCGGCCTTCCACACAGGCACTCGTTCATCAGGTTTGCAGGACGGTACTGTCACTAACGATGCAGTTAATTAGGTTGACAAGAACGTGGACATCATCTCAGTTGTAGAGTTTCCCACAGCAGTTTCTGGCTCTTTCTCGCTCATGATGATGGACTGGTACAGGAGCGGCGCTTTGGGGTTCTGGCCTCCTTAGATGGTTCTTGCGTCTCAGGAATCAACACCATTTAATGTGTGCCAGTTCTTTTATCCGTTTCCTCCGGTCCTGCCCAGGATCCAGATGCGGGTCAGTAACGGAGGAGCCATGTTGTCTGATGAGACGACTTTGACTTTAGTGACTTGAGATCAGAGCTGATTGTAATACCATACTTGTCTCTCTCTCTCTCTCTCTCTCTCCGTAAGTTATCCGAAATCGTGCGAGAGTTTAAGACAACGAATCGTCTTTTGTTGACGGGAACTCCGCTACAGAACAACCTGCACGAGCTCTGGTCTTTACTCAACTTCCTGCTTCCGGATGTGTTCAACTCCGCCTCTGTGAGCATCTCTCACTCATACACACTCATACACGATCAGAATTTCAACACGTTCCCGCTGACTCGTGTGTGTGTCCGTGTTTCAGGATTTTGATTCGTGGTTTGACACCAACAACTGTCTGGGTGATCAGAAGCTGGTGGAGAGACTACACGCGGTGAGACACGCACACACACACACACTGTATGTACAGTATACTTAACTGTACATGTGTGTGTGTATGTGTGTGTTTTGTGTGTTTAGGTGCTGCGTCCGTTCCTGCTTCGTCGGATCAAACAGGAAGTGGAGAAGAGTCTTCCTCCCAAGAAGGAAGTGAAGATATACCTGGGTCTGAGTAAAATGCAGAGAGAATGGTGAGTGCTTGTTGCGCTAGGTTGTGAAAATCCTGATTTCTGATTGGCTGTGAGTCGCAGTCCAGAATCCCGCTCCTGATCCGATTGTAACCTCGGCAACGAAATAGAACAAATATTCGATATTTGACTTACTTTTGCACTCGCTACTAATTGAACGAGTTTAAAGATCTGCAGTGAGATCGTTGCCATAGCAACGACTTTTTATTATTATTCTTTTAAAAAGTACGAATCTGTAGGCGGGGAATGGCGTGCTGTGATGATACACCTGTACACGTGTGTGTTCTTTCACACGTGCAGGTACACACGCATCCTGATGAAGGACATCGACATCCTGAACTCGGCGGGTAAGATGGATAAGATGCGGCTGTTGAACATCCTGATGCAGCTGCGGAAGTGCTGTAACCACCCATACCTGTTCGACGGAGCGGAGCCGGGACCGCCGTACACCACCGACACACACCTGGTCACCAACAGCGGCAAGATGCTTGCGCTCGACAAGCTGCTGCCCAAACTCCACGAACAAGGTGTGTGTGTGTGTGTGCAAGAAAGAGTGTGTGAAATGATACGATGTCGGTTTTAGAGATTATTGAATGACTTGACGACTGTGTGTGTGTGTGTGTGTAGGTTCTCGGGTGCTGATCTTCAGCCAGATGACGCGTGTCCTGGACATCCTGGAGGATTACTGCATGTGGAGAGGATACGTGTACTGCAGGCTGGACGGGAACACACCACATGAGGACAGGCGTGTACGTTCTTTTACGCAGACGCTGTCCTTCCTATGATGTCATCGGCGTGTAACTCAATCCGCTTTCCCTGTCCCGTGCACATTATTCTACAGGTAGTCCCCGGCTTACAAGCGAGTGTCGCTCTAGGAGCACGTTCGTAAGTCGGATTTGTTCTTAAGTCAGACAATGTGATGCTTTGACACGAATATAGAAGGTGTAAAACATACCAATACGCTCGACGAAGTCTCTGTCCCCTCTCTCCACACTGCCATCATGTGGCTAAAATCCGTAACCGTGCCTAAGGAACTGAATCTCACAGTGAAATGTAACCGTGTTGTCTCTGTGCCTTTAAACCGCGAGGGGAATCCTGGAGACCATTTTGTCTCAGAGCTGTTTTCCGCTGTATTGGACTGTGAACCTAATAACTGTGAATTAGGTTTATTCACCATCAGGTCAGCTTTACAGGACAGACATTGTCTGTCATCGTGCACCCGGACTGATTCATTGGAACCGGTGAGGCCGACTCATTTCTGACACACTCGCCTACCTGTACTTCTAGGCGGGGAAAACTCAGACGTACACTGAAACAGCGTTAGCCACGTGTAACGACGTTACCTGAAAATCGTGTAGCTCCACTTTTTCTTACTACGTTATCGAAGGGTTACGATTGACGAATGCCCAAAAAGTTAGCGTAGTATGAAATATTCCGAACGTTCAGCTAGCTCTGTTTATTATCGCAAGTACAGGATTAGCACAAAAATGATTTACAACCGCGTACTATGCTGATTATAACATATAAACTAGTTTAATTATGTTCAGTTAAAGTTTTATATATTACATAAATGTGTGTGTGTGTGTGTGTGTGTGTGTGATGCAGCAAGCCATCGAAACGTTCAACGCACCAGACAGTACAAAGTTCATCTTCATGTTGAGCACTCGCGCAGGAGGACTCGGGATCAATCTGGCAACCGCTGATGTCGTCATACTGTACGACTCGGACTGGAACCCACAAGTTGATCTACAGGCAATGGTAAATACACACACACACACACACACACACACGTATATGAACACACACCTACACACTGATGCATGCGGCGTGTATTGGTGTTGTTGGATGCAGGATCGCGCTCATAGGATCGGTCAGAAGAAGCCGGTCCGAGTGTTTAGATTCATCACGGAGAACACGGTGGAGGAGCGCATCGTCGAGAGGGCGGAGATGAAGCTACGTCTCGACTCTATAGTCATCCAGCAAGGTACACACACACACACACACACACACACACACACACACACACACACACACAAACGTTAAATACCAAAATATAGACGCTAAACCCTGTGTGTGTGTTTGTCAGGCCGTTTGATCGAGCAGCAGAATAAGCTGGGCAAGGACGAGATGCTGCAGATGATCAGACACGGAGCGACGCACGTCTTTGCCTCTAAAGACAGCGAGCTGACGGACGAGGACATCAACACCATCCTGGAGCGAGGAGCCAAAAAGGTCAAAACCTAAACACAGCGTGAACGTCACGCACACGGCTAATACAAGAAAGGCAGCGTGTTGTGTTAGCGAACGCAGCTTTTTCTAATTAAACTCGTTGTTGGCGTCCAGACGGCGGAGATGAACGAGAGGATGCAGAAGCTGGGCGAGAGCTCACTGAGAAACTTCACCATGGATACGGGCGCCACGGAAAACAGCCTGTACAACTTTGAGGGGGAGGACTACAGAGAGAAACAGAAGGTGAGGGACTGAGGGCGGAGCCCGGGCTCCTATTGGTTATAGGATAATTGGGGGCGGGGCTTATTCTTTTATTGGTTACAGTACGATTGAGGGCGGGAACTGTGCTCATATTAGTTACGTTAGTGTGTGTGTGTGTGTGTGTGTGTGTGTTGTGTGTGCTGTAGGTGAATATGATTGAGTGGATCGAGCCTCCTAAGAGAGAGAGAAAAGCAAACTATGCAGTAGACGCTTATTTTCGGGAGGCGCTCAGAGTCAGCGAGCCCAGAGCTCCAAAGGTACAAACACACACTCACGCACACTCACACACACTCACACATGCACACTCACACACACACACACTCACACACACTCTCCACACGCACACTCACACACACACTCACTCACACACTCACACATTCACACATGCACACTCACACACTCACTCTCACACACACTCGCACACTCTCACACTCACACACATACACTCACTCACACTCACACACACACACACACACACTCTCACACACACTCTCACACACACTCTCACACACTCTCTCACACACACACACACACACACACACACACACACACACACACACACACACACACACACAC
>JAAGKR010006473.1:0-42697 GCA_011419295.1 Clarias macrocephalus
CTCTCACACATCATCAGCAGTAGCCCTGTGTGTGTGTGTGTGTGTGTGTGAGTGTGAGTGTGTGTGTGTGTGTGTGTGTTTATATGTGTGTGTGTGTGTGTGTGTGTGTGTGTTTATATGTGTGTGTGTGTGAGTGTGTGTGTGTGTGTGTTTAGGTGTGTGTGTGTGTGTGTGTGTGTGTGTGTGTGTGTGTGTGTGTGTGTGTGTGTGTGAGTGTGTGTGTGTGTGTGTGTGTGTTTATATGTGTGTGTGTCATGTAAACTAAAGTGAAGTGCTTCCTTGGATGAACATTTGTGTGGAGAACTGGAAAGGAAGAAAGTTTTGGCACTCATGGACAGTGAGGAGACTCTGCTATTTATAATAACAATAATAACTGATAAACAATAAGAACGGCTTACAACTACTAACTAACAAATAACTCAGAGTCCAATATTGATAAGAACAATAATACTAGTGAAATGAATAAACAAACAACAACAACAATAAGAACATTAAGAGGCTTATAATGATTGTTGAAGGAACCCTCTACGGTTCTCCCCCTTTTAGTTTACGTTTAATATTATTTTTCCTTTCTTTCCTTCTTACTTTTCTTTCATTCTCTTTTACTTTCTTTTCCCTGTTTTTTCACACACGCCTCAGCCTTCACTCACTTTGTCTTCTCATCTGGTAACGAGACGCATCCAAACACACTCTGATTTACGGCCGAGCTCACGGCCAACACACTAATCATTTATTACAGCCAGAACCAGTTCCAGGAGTCTAAAACACACACACACACACACACACACACACACACACACACACACACACACACACAAACAAAAACAATAGGAGGAGTGTTCAAGTCAAACCGGGACTTTTAGTAAACTTTCTGGTGGATGAAGGCGTGAAAGCGAGTGACAGTTACAGAAGACTTCGAGCTCAGTACGGTGATGAGACTCTTAGCTGCAGTTACAAATGAGAAAAACGTTGTATGGAAGGCTGAACGTTCATGAATGACGATCCCGGGCGAGTTGGCTCTGAGCCCACTGCAGTCGTTCACATGAAAATTCAACGAGTGGAACGTCTGAGCCTTGAAAAGAGACGCATCTGTCTGTGTGACCTGTACACTCGGCTGGGAGTTATCTCCACGTCCCCCGTACAGTCCCGACCCCACTTCAAGACATTTGCACATGTCTGGGATATTAGAGGAGTTCCTGAGAGGCCAGCGTTTCAGACGTGAAGCAGACAGTCCGATCACGGCTCCGGCGTACCGAGAGAACTTTTTACCCTGATGGTGTCCAAGCTCTAGTGACACACTGGGATACGTGCACTAGTGTAGCATGTAGCGTATCTCATTATATAGAGAACTAAAGGGAGATTTTACTCTCAGGACTGTGATTAAATCCCGTTAGACTCGAATGCCTATGAAACTTAATTAAAACATTATAAACAGGAAACGTACATGTATCAGAACATCTGATCAGAAAACCGATGAACATTTTATGTAGATTTTAATCTAATACATTTTTTTTTTTTTTGTTATGTCTCAGGTTTTTCTATATAAATCGGGTTGGATCCCCGGGATCGGAGCCCCTCCTTTAACTTCACTAATATTACTAATGTGACGTTAGCGTTTGTGGTAATCGGTTACAGAATCAGTGACACAATCCCTCGCGCTCTAATGCGGACGCTCCTCTCACGGACGTCTCAACCAGGTTCCTTCCCTCATATAACAGAATTCCACCTGAAAACGAACCAGCACTCTATCTCCACCACCACCAGGTGAAAAATAGACCTCACTAAAGACGCTGGTCCATCAACATCTTCAACCTCCTTAGCAGCAAGCTTACCATCCTCACCTGCCTCAAAGCAGCCAGGGATGCTCCACCCCTGCCCTGACCTACAGGAGATCCAGACACACTCTGCCCTCTGCATACGCAGAGACAAGTTGGAAAGAAGGGAAAGAGGGGAAAGTTTCTGGGTGTCCACATCACGGAAGATCTCACCTGGTTCCTCTCCGCTGGACATAAAAGCTCAGCAGGGGCTGTTCTACCTGAGGAAGCTCCCGCAGACCATTCGACCTCCACTGTGCTCCATAAACGTCTCGCACAGCACCATTGAACATCTCAGCGGATCCCTGGGACTCCATCCACTGCAGAACCGCTTATAAGTTTTTTTTATTGCATCAGTATTTCATACTGCATATACACTTACGCTAGACAACAAGCTGCATTTTTATCAGGGGAGAAGATTTCGAGATGTTGCTCGGATATTTTTAGTCATTTTTATTATTTATTATATATAAAGTAACTGTAAGATAATTGTAACAATTCAAATTAAGAACTTTTACCATCGAGCGATGACACAAATGAGATGTGAGGAAAACACAGGAAGTTAACACAAACCCCCCGAGGCGACTGAGCTCGATTGTTGTCCTTGGCACCGTTTTTCGACATTAATAAACGTAAGAAGCGCGAGGAGGACACGCGGAGCGACAGCTTGGACGGTTAGCGACGAGTTGTATCCTTTTTTGGCGAGAGAAAACGTTATGATGTAAGGAGAGCGAAAATTAAAGTGATGCCTGACCCGCGTATCAAAACACTCATCGAATCATCCGCACTCCCTCGTCCACCCTCATCCTCCCTTCCTCGTGATGGACAGAACGGACTCCTGGGGGCCGTTTAATTCGGGCCGAGAGCACGGCGGCCATTTTTTACCTTCTGATTTACACATCGTTAAAATGAAATCTTATTTGCTTTGAGCCGGAACTTTCTAACGAGGCCTCATGACGTCTCGCGGGTTAATAATATGATCATGATTTAATAAAACATTGTTTTAAAGGCTAAGCAGATCATGTTTCGTGAAGATATACCACTCGGGGGACGAGAGCAGACCAGAAACCTGTGCGTGTGTGTGTGTGTGTGTGTGTGTGTGTGTGTGTGTGTGTGAGAGAGAAAACGTCGGGTTTGAATAAACGCCATAAACAGCACAACAGAGATGTCTGAACATCAGTAAAACATGTAGACCCCGGGTTTAAGGCTCTCCTGTGGTTTTTAGGTCTCTGTGTTAATTTAAAGGAAATTAGTTTTCTTTTTTTCTCCCCCTGCGGTGTATCAGCATGTTCTCAGGTTTCGTCTTTCTCCCAACGCAAATTACACAATGGCTGTTAAAGCCAGCAAGGGAAAGAAAAAAGAAGGAGAAGAAACAAAGAAGAGAACATGAAGGAGAGAAACACCGGAAATGTCATGTGACCATGCAAAATTGTTTCACTTTATTTACCTCCAAATGCAAACTTTCTGACTTTTATTTTAAGCAAATGCATCAGTATCTCATAATGTTTCATTATTATTCATACTTATTATTTTAACACATTCATATCTGTTAAACAGCAAGAAACGTTAGCTAATATTAGTGAAGACCTGGTAT
Source organism: Clarias macrocephalus (assembly GCA_011419295.1). Taxonomy (NCBI): domain Eukaryota; kingdom Metazoa; phylum Chordata; class Actinopteri; order Siluriformes; family Clariidae; genus Clarias; species Clarias macrocephalus. Next base: position 3,409 of record JAAGKR010006473.1, read on the forward strand.
TTCTATCGACGGTGTGAAGATGTTCCTCAAGGACGTTTACACTCGTACAGAAATGTAAAGGCCGAAAATGTTGATCAAAAATCTTCTCCTCGAATGATGACACAGTTAAGGTGTTTGTGTGAGGAAAGACAGGAAGTAAACACGATTGCTAACGACTGGAAATAAACGTGGTTGTTTTCATCTTTGGCATTTTTAACATTAATAAAGCATAAAATTTGGATCCCGGTTCGGATCATCGGCCGCGAGCGCCATCATTTCTCCCGAGAGACAGCGACGATATAACGAGTGGGGCCTCACGCCTGACCTGCACATGTCTGGCATCACGAGCTTTATTATAGCGACATTGCTCACACGCACTCATTAATCACGCTGGATATGAGCTGATATATTCAAAAACATGCGAAAAAAAAGTGTAAATATACACATCGGAACACCTAATTAACTAATCAACTAACTTAAAACTGACCTGGAATAAACTGCGCATATGATTAAATTACCGTTGCTTCTAGAAGAGCTTTCGTGTCTCAATCAGAAACACATCCTCAGGTCAGGAGATAACAGCATTCGAGAGAAAATTAAGTGCAAATCAGTTGTTTTATTTCAGTGCCTTTATTTAAATAATTGAATAAATGAAAAGGAAAGCGAGCCAACATGAACTCAAATAAAACGTCTCATTTAATTGCCGATAAAAGAAGCAGCGGTGTATAAAGAGAGGACGAGCTGGAATGTCTGCACAGAGCCGCGAACACACACCTGAGACAATCGAACGTTATGTGCTCGTCGTTTATTAATATTTATATTATACGATATATTATATTTATATGATATGTTATTTAATAGTCAGTCAAAATAAGTTCTTCCGCCTTTCAGTCTTCACGCTGATTGCTCATTTTGTGCTCCCTGTGCACTTTACCTTTAAAGGATCGATGTGGGCTTTGGCCCTTTATAGGTGAGGGAGGTGATTTACTCAAACATCAGTTCGGCTTGAGCAAAAATTTACACACAATTTTAATAATGGAGTTCAACGTCTCACTTTTATGTAAATTTTGTCATGAGAAATTGTTAATTATTAGTTTTCATTTTAAGACTAGTTTTAGTTTTTAACAAAACTAACTGCTGCTAGGCGTTCAATAAAAACAGCAAAAAATTGAGTCTTTGGTTCCTTGAATAAAAATTTTTATCAGACTAATTTTAATTACTAAATTTGAATTATCTTTCCAAATGCAAGTCCAGATTGTTTGTTTTTCCAAATCCACATGTTCGTTCCTAAAGCATTTCTCATTTCCCTAAAGCTTCTTTTCTATATACCCTGTAGGATTTCTGCATATTAATACCTATTCATGCTTACAGTGATTACATCTACTTTGCTGTGTTATTAGACTAAAACCATTAGCTCTATCTAGTATTAGATTAGCCACACTATAACAAGTGTCTTTTATTTTTTACTCATGCGATCAATTTATAACTGAGTTTTAAAAGAAAAATCTAATTTAAACAAAAACCTGGGCAAACAGTCTACTCGGTTAAAGGTGAAGCTGAGTAACGATTAGCATGAATCGTTCTAATACAACAGACATTCTGGAAGGAAATGGACTAAATAAATAAATAAATTCATTCCTGATCAATCTGAATGATAAACCAGTAATATTTCTAAAGTCTCCTTAAAAACAACAAGACTTCAGTACCGATGAAGCAGAGGGAAATGTAGCATGCTAACATGATTAGCATAAATCCGTTCCCTAATAGTGAAATGAATCTCCTGGAAAAAGAAAAATGGAGAAAAAAAAAAAAACTCCTGGAGAAAAGAAAAGTCATGTGGAACATATTCATACTGTTCTTGTTATTGCTAAAACGATCTAAGAAACCTTCAGACGAGAGCACGATTAGCCTGACAGCAACACCGCTAATCGGTACCACAACAATTAAATCTGGCTTTTGGAAGAACAAATGAGACACAATAGAAGTCCTCCAGGAGAAACGAGCAATCACGCGTATCCAGCGCACACAGTTCTCATTAACATTTACATTAAAACAATAGCTAGCCCAACAACGCTAGTGCTAATTGGTACCAAAACAATTAAATGGACATTAAAGTGGTTTAAAAAAAATTGCATTCCAAGTAAATTTACAGAGCGAGCGTTTTGACATCCGTGACGCCGACAAGGTTGAGATTTACTGTTAACGCAAAGGAGAGGGTAATTAGCGTGTGATATGATTAGCATAAATCGGTTCCATAACAATTAAATAAATCTTTTGGAAGAAGAAAGTGGACACAAAAATCCTCCAGGAGAAAGGAAAGGTCATGTGCATCGTGTTCATGCGGTTCTCGTTAAAGCCACATTTCTGAAAGTTTTCAGACTAAAACGTGATTAGTGTGAGCATATTTTTAGGGCTAATCACTACAGAAAGACATCAGTGCAGGTGGAAAAGTGGAGATGAAAAGCGAATGAATGCTTAATGAATGAAGGGCGAATGTTTCACATCCAAACAACCTGACGGTTTTGAGTTTTGGTCTCGTTCAGGACAAGGGGAGTGTAATTAGCGTGATAACATGATTAGCATAAATCAGTTCAACAGGAATGAAAAATTTGGAAGAGGAAAAATGGACAGAACGAAAATCCTCCAGGAGAAAAATTAAAGGTTCATGTGGAAAGTGTTTGTGCTGATCTTATTAAAATTACATTTCTGAAAACTTAAAAAAATTTCAAAGGAGATCATGATTAGCACGAGCAGGTAAACATATATTAGCGCGCTTCAGATCGAGCACAAACAAGGGAGAAAAAGGATGAAAAAAATCAGAACAGGTCAATTTGAATGTTGTGTGTTAAACATCGTATCTAAAACTTTTCTGTAAAAGGCAGATTTATAAAATAAAAACGGGTGAAAGAGTTTCAGTGTCGTGTTAGCGGTGTTAGTGCTAATCCAGCCAGGGCCTCCCTGTCCTCGCTCTTCCTCTGAAAAAGTGTTTCATTTTTAACGTCTCATAAAGCCTTGGCACAAAAAGTCACAGACAGGACGTAGAAAAGTGCGAAGCCAGTCATCGGGCTTTAAATCAGCGGGAGATTAAAGAGCAGCACCCAGAAAAGCCTCGCTTAGGGAAAACACCCCGCAGGACTTCCCCGAGAACAGCTGCCATGTTCAGCGCACAGCCCCCCCCCCCCCCCCCCACCACACACACTCTTTCTGCACAATCTCATAAAGTTGGGGTTCAAGGCTCAGGCGCGGCGCAGCTTGTGAACTCCTTCTGAGCTTTTATCCACCTCTGCTTCAGACATTTTTCACACCTACACTGTTCTTTTTGGGGCAAAAAAAAAAGGAAAAAAAAGTGTAAGAGGGTGAGTTCAAACACCCCAAAACCCTGCAAAACCTTTCTAGTGATTTCATCTACCCCCTCGCCTCCTCCAAAAAAATTTTTAATAACTCCTATATGCTAACCTGAGAGCCTTGAGCAGCACGTCGCTAGCTGGAGGATGCCTAAAATCTGATTTGCACTGTTTAAAAAAAAAGAAAAAAAAAAAGCATGGCTATTTGAACCTTTTTTTCCCCAGGGGACAAACTTCCTCTTCACCTTAGCTAATATTAGCATCTGACTAGCATGTGCTGGCTTGCTAACAAGCCATACACCAGAGTGGTATGTAAAGAATTAAAAAATATATATTTTACTTTTTTTTTTCCTTAAATTTGATTAAACACAATTTTTATTTATTTTAACCTTTATTAAACATCACTCTGGTTAGCACTTAGCACTTATTAAACATCACTCTGGTTAGCACTTAGCACTTATTAAACATCACTCTGGTTAGCTTCCCCGCTAACACCGCAAAACATTTAAAGAAGTAGCAGAGACTAATCTCATAACTGTGTCATTCTCTTAATCACGATTCTCGCAGATTTCGGGTGAAAAATGAGCCTCGGGTCGAAACGTTTTTTCTCAAAGCTGAGCTTCCTGAGAAGAGAGCTGCGTTCCTTCGCCTCGGCTCACCAGAGATCTGATATAAAAAAAAAGTAAAAAAAAGAAATAAAAAAAAAATTGTTGTTTTACGGGGTTTTGAGATGTTTCTGCGCTGAAATCGGCCCTGGCTCCTCCGCTTGGCTGAGATAAAAACATTTGTCACTGGACGTGGAAGAGGTCAAGAGAGTGTTTCATATCTCTCCACAGAGCTTTCTCTCGGACCACGGCGGAGCGAGACGCGGCCAAAGCACTGCTCAGGGTTTGTTTTATTATTTTTTAATGATGACCGGTGGGCGTTTTCGTGAAGGTCAGATACTCAGAGTGATGTTTGGACTGGACTTTAAACAGTCAGTAGAGACAAGAGAGATCAGCAAGAGATCAGAGAGAGAGAGAGGGGAGGGGTGGGGTGGGGTGTGGGGGGGGGGGTTAAGTCTATTGAATGAGCTGACATTTGTTTAGCCTTTTTAGCCTTGGAATTTTTCATTGTTATGCTAACTTAGCGGGAAGCTACACTCCTAACCCTTATGTCCACACTAACAAGACAAAGCAAGAGATGAGTGTTTTTGTTGTTGTTGTTGTTGTTTTTTTTGTTTTTTTTTGTATGTACAAGATACCAAGACTTGTTTCTGGAAACAAGTGCCATTTAAACCTTGATTATGAGCAAAGCGACTCGAATCAAAGCCCCGAGCGGTTCCTTGTGATAAGTGTGGTCCAACATTTCACCAGTTCCCTGGTCACAACTTTAACTCCTACCTACACCTTATCAGTCACATACAACAACATCTCATTATATGTATACAGAAAAATAAAACTTGAAAGGAAATACATGAAAAAAAGAATGTGAACCCCTGTCCATCATTTTTTTCCAATCTAATTTGAAAATTGTATACTGTTTCGCGTCCTGTAGCGTTACAATTTCCTTCACTACAATCCCTTATCCAGCATGATGATACTCCTGTGAGAGCCTCAAAGCAAACTTCATGAAGAGCCCCATGCTGTGGAAGATCTCGAGTGTCCTGCACACAGCCCCGACTGAACTCAACCCCACTAAACATTCGCCTCCGAGATGAGCTGGAAGCTTCCATTAGTGAGCATCTGAGCTCACTGATTCTCTTCTAGAAGGTGTGAGGGAACACACATCCACACAGCCATGCATCCAACACACATCCAACATCTAGTCTAAAGCCTTCACATAAAAGAACAGCAGAGCGGAGCGCGTTAAGACGGACAGGACGTCTGTAACAGGACAGTAACTCACTGGGAACTTGCGTGAGAGCTTTGTGGGATTAGCATAAGAAACTCATCTGAGTAGACCTGTAATTATATTAGCATGTAAAGGAATGAGGATGCGATTTGTTTTCTAATTTCAAGCGAAGCTGTATGAAAACCAATTTCAGACCATTGTGAACAGCAAGATTAACAGCCAATCAGGGAGCACTTTCTCGTCGACACGTTCAATGAGATGTACGGGCGCTATTTTTGCTACCCAGCTTAGCCTAATCATGGCTGTGAAACCACAAACCTTATCAAATAAAGTACATTTTATCTCTGTATATTTTTCTACAATTTGATTCCTTTTTTGAGAATTTTGACTCCTACAAATTTGAGTTTGCAATAGTTATTAGTAGTTGTTGTATTCTGTAACTTGACTATCATCAAGCGCTAATTTAATTTAATATTGAAGCCTCATTGCTCGTATAACCGTCATTGTCTTGCCGTTGATCTACAATTGTTTTATTGTCACCATGGTAACAGTAACATTCTTGTGCTGCTTCTGTAGCTCTTTGTGTATCAAAACCAACATGAATCTGACTTATTATATTTAAGCTAATTTAAACAGCTAGGACATGGATTACACTTAGTGTTCATAGAGACACATCACCTGGTCCAGGAGGAAACAGTAAAAAAAAAAAAAAAAAGTCTCTCTGTTTTTACAACACAAGAAAGAAAAAGGAAGGAAGAAGAGCAAATGCGAAACAAGACAGAAACTGAATCCGTCTCTAAAAATAGAGTCATTATGAAAACCACCTGCTACTCCTCATATGCTCGGATTTCTATAAAAGGGCTTTTGCGACTAAGATAGCATGTCATGTGGTTAATATTTTCTGCGTGTGTGTTCATATTTATAAGCGCAAAACACATTTTTCCCCCCTGATTGATTACATCTCGTATGGCCAAACTACAAATTACACGTAGCGGGGAACTTTTCTAAATTGAGTCAGTGCTTAAAAACAGCTGCGGTATTATTAAAAATTTAATTAAAGATTAAAAAATAAAAAAGAGGGTTAGTGAGTTTCATTAAAAAAAAAGAAAAAATCCTATCAGCTGGAGGAAATCTTCGGGGACGGCTTGCGAGTGCAATCGAATTAAAGCAGGCCGGGAGTCTGTTCATGCTCACTCCGTGCTCTAATGCGCTGGACGGCCTACAAAAATATGAAACTTAATATCACAGAATTAAGCAAGCTGAGCGGCAGCCCATAAATTTGACTATTGAGTCATTCATGTTTTGGTTTATCGTATTTACACAGCCTTTGGTAGTGCAGATAAAGTTTATTTGCTCCAACTGATTTCAGCTATCAGGCATTTTGTCTTCATTTGTATGTTTAACGGTCTACTGACAAAAAAATAACACATTAGTAAAGTTTAAGCAAACGAACCAAAATGGATGAACTTTAAACATGTCAGGTACAGATACATTATTCAGAAAAAAACAAAAAAGCATCTAGTAATAAAAGTCTATATGTCACAACGGCTAGAGTTGATTTAACAACTGAGTTAGGAATAGAAATTATAATGGTGTGATATAAAGCTGGTAAAATTAACGTGTCGTCAATGACAAATAACACGTCACATATTTTATAGCAATAATATAAGTTATATATGTTATAATGAGTGTACCAAAGTACGCTTATTATATTAATAATTTAATAAATAAAATTTTAATACATTACTAATCTGTAAAAGGTGACATGTATCCAAATTTAAGTAATGATAATATGCATGAATTTCAAAGATATGAAAAATGTATTTGTCCTTAAAAAAAAATTACATGTAATAATGTAACACATATTCATATGGTAATGTAGATAGCAAACATAATTTATTATTATTATTATTATGTTTATAAACGTTTAGGATAAATATTTACAAAGAAACAAAGACACAATTCTTTTTTTTTTTTTTTTTTTTTTTTACAAAAATGTAAATTTATGCATATTATATGCAAAACAGGCACTTTAAATACGTCATATCTCTAGAGATGTATTTTATACTAGTTTTATAAATGTAATAAATAAATGTAATTCATATTTAACTAATTATAATTATGAATATAATTATCATAATCATAAATTTATCTAAATGTTTTTATGACAAAATTCAAAACATGTACAAATGTGTGTCTGCTAAATGTATGCAAATAAGCATACTGTAAATATCTTATATCATACTATATATATCTAAAAGAAAGAGCAACATTGGTTAGTATTGGTTTATAATATGTTGTATTGATGCATTATCTACATGGTTAAGTTCTTAAATTGAAATCAGAGTTTGTCTAAAGTTTTATGTCTGGTTTAAGTGCGCTGTATGCAAATAGCACGCAAAACCTAAAAGAAAATTAAAACAGCCAAAAACATTTAAATATAACTAAAGCCAAACTAATAATAATAATAATAATAATAATAATAATAATAATAATAATAATAATATAGTGTATAATGTTTAAAAAGTGTAAAAATATTTCTGCTCAAATAAATATCAGATGTCTGCAACATTTATGATAATAATATGCAAAAGAGATGGGTTTAAACACTAATACTAATGCTGAGTATGAAATAAAACAACGAGATTTTATATGCATTGTTGTTACATAGTGTTTGCAATAAAAATATTTAGTAAATTAGCAAGTAAGGCTTTACTAACATTAGCAAGCATTTTGTTTCTTAAATGACACACTGTTCCATATTGAGAAACTTGTTAGTTTAATACAATTATTTTATTAAAAATGACTATTTTTAAGAGTTCGAGCTAGCGATGAACACATCTGTGTATTGCCAGTCAGCTACATTTAAGACTATAGTCCATAAATTTGTATAAATAGTAACATTATAATTTTATAAATATGTTTGAATATTCCATGTGGAATAGAGAAATGATCGATTCACATAACTTATAGAATTATATCATAGGATACTAATTATGTGCAAAAAATTTATGCATCAATGGATTTTAAATTAGGGGAGGAATATTCACTTAAGTAGCTTAATGTCCATGTTGGTAAAAAAATAAAATAAATAAAAGCTTATGTTTGTAAATTAGAAAGCAGACATTATATGTGTTATATTATTTGCAATAGCCAGGTAGTATTGTTCTGCTAGCCTTAGCTATTTTTTTTATTTATTTAGTTTAAAAAAATGTTGATTTGATGAATGTATTTCATTTAAAATTTGAATTTTTAAGAGTTACAGCTAAGTAGATGTTTAGCTATAAACACCTGCTGGCCAGCTGCGTTTAAAACTTTGATCTTTAGTAGTAAACAGTAATAAAAAATGTACACAGAAGAAAAATAAATGAATAAATAAATAAATATGTAGCATTAACAGATTTGTATAACGTCCATGTTGCTGCAATAACTTGCCTTTGTAAATCTACACACAGTCCAGTCTAAAGGCTGGGGACACCTTCTAATTCCTAGAAGGAATCTTCAATTAATGGTGGTTCCTGATGTTTATTTCTCTCTACACTGTAAAACAACACTGAAGACGTTTATCCAAAACACACAATAATCTCCTCTGAACAGTTGATATTGAGATGTTTATCTGCTACTTCTGCTCTGTAAAGCTTCATAACGGCTCTAATCTGAGGTGCTGCTTGTTAATTGGTGATTTCTGAGGCTGGTGACTCTAAATGAGCTTCTCCTCTGCAGCAGTAAGTTCTGGTTTTGTTTTCCTGGGAAGCTCTTCATGAGAGACAGTTTCATCCTGGAGCTCGAGGGGTTTTACAAACACACTCGACACGATACTGTTCTTGCAAGAACTGTTCCAGAACAGCTGATCTTCATGTCTTAAAATAACAACTGACTGTTAGTGTTGCTGTTGTTACTTAATTACCTAATGCCATATGTGTTATTACATAGTTTTGAAATTTGCAGTGTTGTTATAGAGTGTAGAAAAATAAATAACTAAACAAAAAACATTGAATTAGAAAGTGTGTCCAAACGTTTGACTTGTACTGTTTTTCTATTTAATGAGTTTAATGTAAAAGCACCTGCTGTGACTTATTGACAAATTGTTAGTCTTGGTATTAAACCAGAATTTACTTTATTATGTGGCATTTGTCTTTAATTTAAATACAGTTGTCGACAAAACAACTAAGTTTTTTCAGTCTGCAATGATGTATAAAATTAACTTTAATTATTAAAATCAACCCTAGCATAATAATTAACACTGTATCTAATTCAGATCTGTATAAACGAGCACATGTCCATAAACATTTACGACATTTGATCATTTGAAGTGTTATACTTTCAGACCTGCCAATACTCTCGATTTCCAGAATGTTTAATAAGGTAAACATAATGTAATAACACACGTGTCAAACCCAATGAATGTAACGCTTCTACTTAAAGCCTGAACATAGAAACAGAAGATGAAAAGTGCTGCAGCCCCACCTACCCCCCCAACTGCCCCCCCCCACCACAATCCCAGTATAAATAAGATGTGACTGAGAAATCGTTCAAACGATGTCAATTACAGCGTTCACTGAACCCCATACATCACCCGCATTTATCTAATTCATCTAATCACCTACACAAACATATGAGCTAATAAGAGTGCAGTGTCGTATAACTGCTCGCTCTTTCTCTGGATTTATTAACCATTAAATCTCTGTTGTTTTTGTAAAATGACAATTTTTAAAAATGGACCAGTCACGAAGCGGCTTTCCGCTGAACCCAGAGGTTCCGTTTAGGAGCTGGACGTTTTGTAAAGAAAATAAAAAATGATTTTTATGGGAACCAGGCGAACATACACCAACACACACACACACACACACACACACACACACACACACACACACACACACACACAGGGTCAAAACTATGAAATATTCTAATACCAAATACGTGCTAACAATTACCAATTAACAATTAGTGTTATTATGAATAATAATAGCAATAATAATAAACAACATCAAAACAAAATAATAATAATAATAATAATAATAATAATAATAATAATAATAGTCACAAAAATTAATTTTGGGGATGAGGTAACACACACACACACACACACACACACACACACACACACACACACACACACACACACAAATATTATACACACAAACCCCTGAACCCTGAACCAGAAATATAAAATTTTACTATAATTACTATAAATGCACATACACACTATACATTATATATATACTTATTTACACATACTCACATACACACACACAACTGTAACATGACCTACAACATGGACACTAACTTTATAGTTACATAAATTATAGTTTAAATTATAATACATAATTTATAGTTTAATAGAAGTCAAACAAATTCACCTACACACACAAACACATGTACTTACACACAATATAACACACTAACACACACCTTTACTCACTAATGAAGAAGAAGAAATTTGTTATTTAAGAAATAAATGGTTGAATTTACACACACGCGCACACATGTAAGTACACACACGCACACTTGTGCATGGGCCCTGAGTCACACACGTACATGCCACACACACAAAAACTGACAAACACACGCAAAACATCACTAATTTAAGTTTAACTGTTAGTCCTTTGCTCATAATGAAGGAAACAAATCGCTGAATGTATGTACACACACACACACACACACACACACACACACACACACACACACACACACACAGCCGACTCTGGCCTACGCCCTTCGCTCGCTAATATATGGCCGCTAGCGATTGCTTTTATTAAGAAGGAAAGGCGCGGGTGTTTTGCGGACTGCTGAGCGGTGCTGTGATCACGCCGCGGTCGAGAGATTGGACCTGACGTGACAGAGGGACCACATGACAAACGAGTGCGAGGGACGTGAAAACAAACGCGGCATCCGAACGAGAAAGAGAGAGAATTTGCTATGATTCGAGTTACCCTGGGAGAGCTGAACAGCATCATGGGTACACACTGTACCTTCTGTCTTATTCTTTTACCAAAACACAATAAACATGCAGCATTTTTGTTTATACGCAACACTTTATTTGTGTGTCATAACGTTGAAGAATTTGAGCCTCGTAATTGATATTTACGCGTTAATCTAAAGAACATCTCATGATGTCATTGCTAAAAATAAAATCCTAGCTGAGTTAGCGAGCGAGGTTCTGTAGCTAACGATTCTCTCTGTCAGAGAGCACGCTTAGTTTTACAGTGCTTTATTGACTGAAATTATATTTTAAAAAACAACAACTTTGTGTTACATCAGTAAAAAGTGTTAAATCTGTTTACAGATGTAAAAAATTATTGCCTTTACTGATTTATGTAAATACCCACAGAGAAAGCGTTATATATTAACTACGTGACTATTAGCTAGCTAAAAACACGTATAAGACTGAGGCACCAAATACACAGCTAGCCTAAAGATTAGAGAACCATTAAGAGCTCAGTAGCTCGTTTCTATCATAAAACATAATAATGAATAAGTCCAACTTGTATTTTCTCATAAACCAAAGCATCAGCTGATGTGAGTCCATCGTTAGCATAAAACGCTTGCTACGTTGCATGACATAACTGTCCAGCTCATTAGCTAAGCTAGCTAGTAGCTAATTAAAATTTTAATTCATCATCTGTGTGAGGCTACATGATAAATTGGCAGGTCAAAATACCTAAATACAAAATACTTAAGCTCCACCCTCTTTGACCAGGCACTTGAGAAAAGGTCGAACGCGTGAGATCTTCGGTTTTTATTTTGAGATGAGACACATGCTGTTATCAGCACCGTCATCAGCAGGAAAATGAAGTCGCACTTTGTGCAGCCGGAGTGTTTAGATTATCTGAAGTGATCTGAATAACAATTCCAAAACGTCTTAAGTGATCCGTAAACATTTATTTAATTCGGCTGTTATTCACAGCCGGGAGACGGGGAGGCGTGCAGGCTCGCGCTCCAGCTTGTGCTCTACAGCAACCTTGCTCTCGTCTCCTTTCCCCTTCAGAAATGTGCATGACGCCGTGCCGCTGGTTTTTATTACGGAGCGGGTGTGGAGCTTCCGTGGCTGATTAATTCCCCGAGGTCAGAGCACTCGAGCGTCCAGCACGGCCTCGCTTTCCTCATGAGACCGGCAGCAGATTTTTCTATGTTCATGAATGCGTCTCTGATTACGTCCTAATAAAATGTCTTGCGCAGTTATTGTGGTATGTATCGTGTTTTCTGTTTTTTTTATTTTATTCTGGTATTAGACTCAACCCCATCCCCCAGCTTTCACATCCCCCATCCCACGCCATAGTCCAAACCCCAAATCCAACTTTTACCCCGTTAACTCATTTGTACCTAACCAGGTTTATGGCAATGTTCCCCATTTTAACCCCAAATCTCAGTTGATCACTCAGAATGTACTCAAAAGTTCTGAAGAAATGCACTGATGTTAATGGACTTAGCGAGGAACAAAGTTCCAAATGCTCCTCGCAGAGCATCTAGTTTAGCGTTGACTAGAAACATGGATTGATGGTCGAAGCCACAGAGAAAAAAAACTTCTAGTGGGTGTGGCCTTATTCCTGGGGGTGGAGATTATTACTCCCAACAAGTATATACACCTTTTTAAAGAATGTTTAAGCATATGAGGTGTAACCATGACATGCACTATGATAAACATGTGGCATTAAAGATGTTAAACATTAAAGGTCACCTGGGATGAGATGATCGATTCATTTTCAACATGTGTTCTTCTGACATTTCTCCACAGAAACCTACAGCAGAACGGAGTTACAACTAGATTTAACATAGGTTACTTTAAACATTAATAGATATATTATATTATATATATCATATTAATTTTGTTATTACATTAGTTAGCTATCTATCTATGCCATGGTTAAAATATCTTTGATACTGCAAATTTGACACATTTTTCTATTTTATGTATTAACAAGTGTATTAACTATTTTTCTAGAGAGGTCTTGTACAGTCAAATGCTTTTTAGCTAGATACTAACTTAATGTTATGCTGTTACTACACATGTTATAAGCATGTGCCCTGTGTTCTGAGTTTCTGTGATTTCTATCATAAAATGTTTGTCTTTTAATCATATCAGTGTTTATGAAAGATTTCCAGAAGCAAAGCTGTCCATATTATATGTTAGAAGTTTGTAGACGTTTAGCATTAGCGCTTCTCTTACCTACAAGTAAGGTTTAAAAAATAAATAAATAAAAGATTTTCTCTTTAAATGTAATGTCTCAACAGGAACACTGTAAAAGCAGTTTTACGGCAGCATTTTGAAAAGGTTTCCTCAGAAATCCTGTCAGGTTTGCTTAAACTTGCTATCTGGCTAGCATTTGCAGGGTCAGTTAGGGTCAGCTTATAAAAGTTTATGGTCAGAACTTTAAAAAAATAATAAAATCCTGTCAGGTTAGTTCATGTTAGCTAGCTGGCTACAACGATCTCTGAGAACACACACACACACACACACACACACACACACACACACACTGGCTAAATAGAGACTAATAACTCCCGTCTTACATCTTCTTGAAAACTTGTGTCCTGCTCCTCATTATCTACAAGCATCTATGAACATTAATAAAAAATAAAACAATGTGTCACGCTGTTTCAGGAACGTAATCAACACAAACAGTTTGATGTTGCAGAGTTCCTGTTAGCGTAATATTTATTATTTTCCTATAACAGCAAATTCCCAGTGTTTTATTCCTCTGATACCACAGTAGCGTCTCAACTCTCTTTATGAAAGAAAAGAACTTTTAAAATGTTTATAGTTACAATTTCTATCTCAATTACATTACAACAACTATGAACACAAATTCCTTCACCTGCCTGTCTTTTTTCTTTCATAAAATTGAATAAGACCAAACACACCTGCAGCTTTTCATGTTCCTGAAGAACCACATAGAAGCGTAAACTCGCCTGTCAGAGAATGAAAGGTTACACCCGTATCTCTGGGACTGGAGACTCCTTCTATAAATGTTCTACTCTTCTTAAACTTCTTACATTAAGAAAACATGATCATATCAACGATTACACACACATACACACAATTGTTTTTTCAAAAATGTGTTCATGCAGAGCGTCCCTCCTGAGAATGTGCTTTTGCTATAGCAGCATGCTAGAACGAGTGCGCGGCCTTAAACCTGTGACTGCCAGAGCCGCTGCTATGAGCAACAATCAACACCTTCTGACCAATCAGAACACACAATTGAGATATGTGTACAATATTTTCACTTAAAGACACGCCCCCACTCAGAGAATCTCATTTACATATATTAGCCCCTTTAGCAGTTCAGCGCCTGCACTGGTTTTGGATTCAACTTGCTTTATAAATTTCAGTTAATGAATTGTGCCTGTCTGCAAATGAAATTATTTATTTTTGTAATTATTTTTCTTTTCTTTTCCCCTTTTACCTATATTTATTAATATATAATTCACTTTATAATTTATTTATTTATTTATTTATTAAACTTGATCTGGTTCGGGTCAAAGAGAAGATGTGAGGTGAAGTAGAGTTGCTTTCCACTAGGTGGCGTATTTTGAGCGCTTTTAACTCATCGGCCGGTTTCTCTCTCTCTCTCTCTCTTTCACGCAAATACACACAGACACTTGAAAGACTTGAGAGCTAAAACGAGAACTTAAACTTGTTACCATAAACTTCAGAACAATATGCAAAAAAATAAAACAACAACAACAACAACAACAACAACAACAAAATAACACAAGCATTTCGTGCAAATTATTCACATGTGAACCATCATACATCATGTGTTTTATTTATTTTCTCTCTCTCTCCCTCCTTTTTTCTTTTTAAGTGGTCCTCGTGGTGTAACACAACCTCTAAACGTGTGACAAATTGACCAGTTGACTGATGGAAGTGGCTTCAAACATTGTGGAAAATGTTGTGTATTTGGGGAGCAAATGTGTGTGTGTGTGTGTGTGTTGTGTGTGTTGTGTGTATTTGCCTTAATGAGCGCCAGGCGAGCTTTGATTTGCGCCTCACACACACAGAAGCCCGCGACTTTTTTTTGTGTGTTTTGTTTTTTTGAAAGAGAGACGATAAAGAAGACGGAACGGCTGAAAGAGACGCTTCACACGTGCAGCTCATTGGAGTGCTGATGTTAATCTCATTTGGATTTCTCAGGTGCGGGTTAAAAAAAGGGTCAAGTAAAAGTTTACACACTGTGATCTACAACAACAACAATAATAATAATAATAACAACAATAACAAATAATTAAAAATATAAATCCCACTCGATCACATTTCAGTCAAACCTTCGACACTAAAATGTGAAGTGAAATTAAAAAATGAAATGCACTGATCAGATCAGATCAGATTTATTTCCATGTGCTTGTTTGTTTATTGCGACTGTTTATTTGTTTGCGGTTTGCTTGTTTATCGCATTATTGGCGCGCGCATTAGAGTCCATGAATTATTTACCTGCATCACATTTTGACAAAGAGCTGCAGATTCGTTTACAGCACGTAATTGTATAATAATTAATTTGTAAAAATGTAAAACAGTGTAAACGCATAAACAATCAATTGTAAATAAATAAACACAGATAAATGGAAATATAAATGGAATATCGACATGCTGTAAATATAACTATAAATAAACATTGATTTAAAAAATAAACTCATCATCAGAACTTTTGCTCATCGTCTGATTACGATGAGGTAAACGATTTATTGGAATTTTATTGTTAAACAGTAAATAACATCCACAAAAGTAAAAACAAACAAGCAAACAAAAAACAAGCAGAAACACGAGAATGCGCGAGAATGCTGGATGCATGGTGTAATGTTTTTATCGTTTTTTATTTGCTTGCTTTAGTTTTTTCATCCTGCTGCAATTTACAGCAACAAATTAAACGAAATTTAAAGTGTTCACGTACACTGTGTAACATGTAACATGTGTAACGTGTGTGTGTGTGTGTGTGTGTGTGTGTGGTGTTCAAGTAGGCTGCGAAAAATGTAAGGATCTTTCTCTCCCTCTGTGTGTGTGTGTGTGTGTGTGTGTGTGTGGGTTTGGCCATATGACGCGCGAGGGTTTGGTTACAATAAAGAGGCGGTGTGGGTTTTTGGGACCGCAGTACAGAGAGAGAGGGAGAAGGAAAGACGCGCGCGCGGGGAGAGAAAGTTTAATCCTGCACTAACAGCTGTGTGGAGCTGTGGTGTGTGTGTGTGTGTGTGTGGGTGGGTTATGTGTGTGTGAGAACTGGCTGAAGATTGCATGCAACTTTCTTTGCGTGGGAAGAATTAAAACTTTTACTCAGTGTCCCGCCGGATCGTCCTGCGCGCCGCGAGCTGGTAACCATTTCCACTTTCACTTATTTCCACCTCAGTAATCTTTACATCTGTTTTTTGCGGTTTTTTTTTTAAAGTTGCATTTGAGCTTTAAACTTCTGATGTCTTCACACCAACATGCATATGCGCGACTTGTTACACACAAACCTTATGATAATGATGATGTTCGCTGAATCGCTGAAGGCTGAGAAAACAGCGCGATGCACGACTCGTAGAAACTTACTTTACAGAACATTTTCTTTTTGATAAACAAAGTTTTTATAGTTATTATAATAAAAAAAAAAACACACAGAAAGTTGCCTCACACGCGCGGCAGGATGTAAATGAGCTGGAAGGTGGTTTGCATTCCTGTACATCTTGTTAAATGTTAAAATGCCTATTGAAACTTTTTAAGAAAAGAAACGAGCGCGAGTGCATTGTTTTATAATTATGATAATAATAATTATTGTTATAATAATAATAATAATAATAATAATAATAATAATAATAATAATAATGCACATGTTGTACTTCGTTGCACCTAAAACATCCATATTTTATTTTTTGGCATTTTATCACATTCGGTCTGATTACGGTTTTTAGGGTACATTTTGCGGAACAGTTTAAAGCATTTAATATTAATGCTGATTATTTTTCATCTAATTAGCTGTGTGTGAGTAAATAATTCCGTTATGTTCAACTGAAAGAAACGCACTGAAGCTTGTCAAACGATTATGCGTTTTCAGTCTTCCGGCATTTATTTCCAAATAAAAATGTATCTTATCAATATGTATCTTTCCACTAAATGCACAGTTCGTGCAAGTCGTTTAAAAGCGAACCAAAATCGACTAAAAAGGAAGTGTTAATGTTTTTTTTTTTGCTCCAGCACGAGTCCCAGCACAATAAAACGGCTCTAATTGCAGCAAAATATTGATGAATGGCTCTTATTATAGCGATCAACAGTAAAATTAAAGCCAAGTGTCATTATTAGATTAAATATTTACATTCTTCCAAAAGCTCCGGATCATGAGCTCTGGCCAAGCCAAACAATCTGCACCTGGATATTAAATACACATTATCAGGAGAACAATTTATCACGGGATAAAAGTCACGATCCGGAGCAAAAAAGATGCCGCTTAAAAGAAAACCTTATTTATTGAATCATTTCTTAGAAATCTTATCTGTTTAAAAATGCTTGTCTTGTCTTTGTAATCGCGATCAGATAAGGCGCGTTTATAAACAGAAGACAAAGTGGAATTGAGTTTTATAGCGAGTTTAAAACTTTCAAATAAACTGACAATGAAGGAGGAGGAGGAGGAGGAGTGCTAATTAATACCTGGTTAGTAACGTTGTGTGTGTGATAATTCGTCTTAAGAAAAAAAAAAACACCAATTTTCTATTTAAATGTAAATGTTATAATCGCTCACAAAACCAAAAAAACAGTTTTTGGTTTTATGTGTCTAGTCAGGTGTCTAAACGAAAAAAAAAAAAAACCAGTCCACTTACACACACACCAAGAGAAGTGAGCAAGTGGCTTGGCGCGCGCACCCCTTCTCGTACTCGCGCGCGCGCGAGGACCCTGACCCGGGACAACCAGGCCACACCGCGCGCTCTAACGCACGAGCGCTAAGAGAAGAGCGCACGGGCAGAGCACTATGCACTCTAGCACACTACACAGTGTGCAGAATTAGAACGCTTAGTGAATTAGCTGCGCGAGATGTGATGCGCGCGCGAACATTCTGGATAAATCACCTCAGCCACTTTGCTAACCGACAACAAAAAGACAAACAAATCGTCAATTTTAGTATTTATTATTTTGTTCATATCGTTACCAGGACTTTAATATTATACTTTACCTCATTTTGAGTAAAAAAACAAACAAACAAAGGTTAATTATCAACTATACTAAACAGACACCTAGAACAATAAAACAAAAGAAAGCAAACAAATCGTCAAATTTATATAAAAAAAAAAATTTTGTTCAGATCATTCATCAACGACCAATATTGTGCTTATGACTTTAAAAAGAAATATACTTTACTTCTTTTTGAGTTGAGACAATTTATTTTTCAGGTTTTGAAGAAGTTCCTTTCACACTAACATGGCGACAGCATGATTTCTGGCCCCAAAACACTTCATACATTTTACACATTTCAAGCACAAAATCCCTCAGAATACACATCCCTCGGAGTGTGTGTGTGTGTGTGTGTGTGTATGTGTGTGTGTGTGATCTGTCTAAGCCGTGATGGCTCGTCCTTCACACTCTTTCTCTATCGAACCCTCACACGCTGGCGATCGTTCTTTTCACACAATCTGCTTTTTAGGAAGCGTATCCTTTCTGAGGCAGGGTCAATCAGGGGCAAGTGGGCTATTTCACAAATTCCTATCTGCTCTACATTTGTATAAAATGTCTACTTACATTACATATATCCAGGGTTTCTACTCTCATACACGCTTTGTAGTGAACTTTAATAGTATAAGACCGGAGTAGTTCACTCTTTAGAGTGTGCCAGATCGAGATTTCAGGATTCGATTCGGTCCTGTACTTTGTAGTACACTAGATGTCCGATCTAACCTGTACACACATGTGCGGCCTAAGGTAAATGTTGAGTAAACGCTCCCTTTTTACGTGCACTCTGTAAGACGCTACTCGGTGTCTGTAACTGGTATTCGTCTCGTTACTCAGTATGCAGCGTATGCCGTGCACATGTCGATTTCCTGTCACAACCCTGACTCCTTTTCATCGCCTTCCCTTTGAGTTAGTGTTTAGTGCAGCGACACTGATCCCTCTTGCCATCATGAAAAAAAAAAAAACACTCTTGCGTAAAATCGTGGCTGTGTACAAATCCAGCTAATTAACCGGTAAGAAATTCCTACAAGTCATCACCCTCAAAAAGTTCAGCGGCAACAGGATGAGATTGGATCACAGTTGAATCTTTCACCTCATGGTGTTCGGTTCAATGGCTTAGCGCCCGCTCGGGTGTACCCCGTGGCCACTTCAAAGGGTTAAAGGTCGAGTGCTGATCTCCTCTAATGACCCGATGAGTAAAAGTCAATTACTTCTGCACCGTGATCAGAGCTGCCCTGGAAGATTTGCGCCGTAGGGAGCCTAATTAGGGCTGTTTCACCTATGGACCGCGTCACATATTCTCTGGTCAAAATCGTACCTGAAACATTTATTTAGCAATAACAATAATTATCAGTCCATTTAGGAACGAATGCCTTACTGTACGTAAGTGGAGTGCACTTGTCCTCTGTGTAGTCTTCTGTTTGTAGTGCGCTTTGTGTCCAGTAGGGAGCTTCTTTGTATTCCAGTTGGGACACGAATGGTCCCTGTATGCGCTACGGTGTGCTATAATAATAATAATAATAATAATAAATTAATAAATTATACAGTATAATTGTGTTCTACAATATAATGATACTATTTATATTTTTTATATTTTACATTTTATACGTATATACATTTTATTTAAATGAATTTTTTTTTAAATGTATGCTATATATTTTTTTATTTATTAATGTTATTTACAATTTCCCCTTAGGACTAATAAAGTATAAATTACTCTATCCATCTATCTATTTATTATTAAGTACTGGCTTTACATGTGAATATATTTTGAAGCATTTAGAGAAAAAAGCAATATAAATAAAAACAACATAAAAAAACTATTGACTGCAAAAGTATCGGGCAATTGCATTTTTTATGCATTTTTTAAAATGCTTGTTGTTTTACAGTACGTAGTGTGTGTGTCTGTGTGTGGTACATAACAATCGGCTATGTTAGTGCAGTCTTGTGCCTTCCCCTCAGATTTGCATTTAGGACAGGAACTGATTCCCTTCAGCGTCATAAATAAAAATGATTTCTACCACAACACTATGTATATTACAGTAACATTATATTCTAGCTCTGTAGATAATTTTAATTATAAATAGCCCCTAAGAACAGATATAGAAGCAGATGAAGCGTTGGCGTGACCTTACACTATCCCGATGATGATGATGATGATGATGATCTGGGGTTCTTGAATGTTTGTGGCTTCGAAATGTGTGTGTGAGAGTGTTTAGTTTTCGCTGAGGTTTTGCTCATGAAGGTGCAGAGCCACACACAGTAAATGGCACTTTTTTTTTATACTTCCAATTACAGAACATAAATAACTCAACGGTGCCAACCAATAAACTTTTTTTGTTGTTTTTTTTCACAGAGTGTGTTCAGCGTGAGATGGTTTAGCGCAATCTTGCTGTTGTATTATTATAGCAGGGGCCTCAGGGAAACTGCAGAAGGTGGTTACTCTTACTGAACAAGCTAATCATTTTTTGTAGCATTTTGCATAAATACTGCAATCCGGTCTACGTTCTGTAATTATTTTCTGAACTATCGCTCTTCTTTATTGTTGAAATCAAACCCGTGAGTGTGTAAAGTAGTGACATTCACATGGAGTTGAATTTCAGCCCATAAGCCAGAAATGAGGAAACGAGTCAACGATCCTCCAGATACAGTAAACAAGCCCGAGTGTATGTGTGTGTGTAGGAGTGTGTGTCAATCATGAGGTTGAAACAAAGAAGCGTTATTGTGCTTTGTGTCGGTGTGTACCGGGCCAGATTAAACACACGGTGCAGGTATGTCAGTCCGCTCGGGCGGCTTTTGCTGTCTGTCAGCTCGGTCGCCCCGGGCGCATTTTCTACAGAACGCTTTCACCAAAAACACGCACACACACATTCACACACTCATGTCTAGCAGGTTTAAAGTGTGCTCGTATATCTCCGTGTCACACACAAACACACACGTTTTGCCAGTACATGTATCCTGTTGTCAGACATGGACCTTTGTGTGCGTGTGTGAGTGTTTTGATGTGCAGGTTGTTTCAGGCCAGGTGTCTTTGACATAGAGTTAAGCGACTCGAGAAATCAAGTCTAATCCCAGGAAATCATTTAACTACCTAGCTAAAGACAACAAATGCATGTCTGAAGTCAAACAGGGAGGATCAGGAGCAGGATCTGGTGGAATATCACAGGGAGGATGATGAGGCGTCGTCCGAATTTTTCATTTAGTCTAAAAACATGATGCAGTTTGGTGTCATCGCTACAGTCCTGTCACTTTTTTCTTAATGTCCGCATGAACTCCTGATTAGGTCTAAGATTTTTTTCCGCAAGTACTACTCTAACATCTGAAAGTGAGGATACTAGGTGGTAATTAACACTAGTCTAAATCCATTTAAGTATGCCGTATGACCTGCCAGAGTTACTTCTTTTTTCTGCACCCCATCCCAGCTTTGCAAGTTCCCCCCGTGTTCCATGAGAAATATCACATACTTTGGCATCTCTCGCATTTTCTTTTTTTTTCAAACACTATTTTTAGTGTGTTTTGCATGTGGTTTGGGACGTAACCACATAAACTCCCCTATGATGTTGCTCTGATTGCCTGTCACTGAGTTTCGACACGCTAGTTAGCACACATTTTTGCCAGTTTTGCACATTTGCATGGGGACCCATGAGAAACCTAATTCTATCTGGCACAGTTACTAAACGTTATGTGATTTGCGACGTACCCCATGTGATACGTAATGACCTTTGCCACAGGATTGATGTGTATCCTGTGCATTCTGGCTAGCGTTGAACGTTATCCAGATGATATGCTTACTTTAACGCAGTGATTGGTGCATACGTGTGTAATTTTGCTTTATAATAGCTCTGGTCCAAAAATGAAAAAAATGAAGAACTAATTTTTTATCTGTCTGTTTTTAGGCCACAGCTGCTTGAGATAGAATCCACGCAGGAATCATGGGTAGTAAAACACTTCCAGCTCCTGTACCTCTTCACCCATCCCTCCAACTGGCAAATTATTCCCTCCTGCAAACCTCCAACGGCTTCCACCTTCCCGCCGATCAAATGCCGGGCATCTACAGCTTCAGTGCTCTTCACGCCGTCCACTTGCACCACTGGACGCTGGGATATCCTCCATTTTTGCCCCGCTGCACATTCTCTCGTTTCCCTCTTCCCTCCATCCCGCTCCTCCCTCAACTCATGCATCCAGCCAAACAGGAAGCAAAGAGCAAGCCGCGCTTTGACTTTGCCAACTTGGCCGCCGCTGCCACTCAGGAAGAGCCGCTGAAGGCAGAGGATCTGAGCATGTCCGTCGGCGCCGGAGGGCACACCAACGTGCCCTCACTAGGCTGCCTACTCGACGTGGCCAAGCTGGCTTCACCCGAGAGGAAGCCAAGCCGAGGGCGGCTGCCTTCCAAAACCAAGAAGGAGTTTGTGTGCAAGTTCTGTGGCCGCCATTTTACCAAGTCCTACAATCTGCTGATCCATGAGCGCACACACACGGACGAGAGGCCGTACACGTGCGACATCTGCCACAAGGCCTTCAGGAGGCAAGATCACCTCCGAGACCACCGGTAAGAGACCCTCATGCAATATGTTCGTACCATGATATCTCTCCAGACCCAACTTTCTGGGTTTTTAATTGAGTTTTTTTTTTTTTATTTACTCTGAATTTCATGTGACATAGTGCACCTAGAGGTCGCATCTTTTACATTGTGACGACATTGCTAGTTATATAAAAACATTTAGCTTTATTGTATAATAATACACTGATGTATCATGACAAATGTAATAACTATTATAAATACATTAAAAGCCACATCGCACCTCTGGACTGACTGCGATCTGGGGAGATTTTGTCTTAGACACCGAAAACAAGTGTGTAATCTATACAAGTCTCCAAAATCTGATCCTCTCTCTCTCTCTCTCTCTCTCTGTGCAGGTATATCCATTCCAAAGAGAAGCCGTTCAAATGCCAGGAGTGTGGAAAAGGTTTCTGTCAGTCCAGGACTCTGGCTGTCCACAAAACATTACACATGCAAGTCAAAGAGCTCAAACCCGCCAAGATAAAGTGAGGTCACGCTGCATTAGCCAATGGGGACACTGGAAAGCCAAAGACCCAAGGACAGCAGCCAATAGCAATAGCATTGTGACCAAAGAGTGAAAGGTGCAAGACTCAAACTAATATGATATCAAAATATGGACTTACAGAGCCAAGTGCTCTCTCTCTCGCGCACCCCCCCTGCCCCCCCACCCCTCTTTTTTTTCCTCTTGCTGAACCTGCAACCACACGCTGGTTCTGAATAAGAAACGGATTTTAATAAGTGAGGTCGAGCTGAAACAGCCCTTGGGATCGCAGGAAATCCAGAATCAAGCTCGAGAGCCAAAACCAAAACATGAGCAAAGCGTGAGAGGTGCAAGACTTGAATGGATACCAAAAAAACAAGGGTGTATTTGTGGATCGCTGTGGATTTAAAGTGAGATCCTAAAAACACCTCAAAGACAATCAACTGACAAATCCATCAGGCAGCATTGAGAGCCAAGTGCAAAAAAAAAAAAAACACTTTTCTTCCACAAAACCAAAGAAGCTAAAGGTGCCATAGTCCAGCTGACACCAGGTTATGGATTTATGGATCTGAGCATTTGACAGCAATACAGCTGGGTGGAAAGACAGAATCAGCCGGTGAGGAGGACGTGAAAAATCCAGCTGTGCAAACCAAACCAAAGAGACTCGATCAAGACAACCAAAGAAAAGAGAACAACATCTAGAGCTAGAGTTAAATTGATATGATTCCCAAGTATGGATTAACGGATTGCTGAAGTTTATAAAACAACGCATAATCAGACACTTTCGGAACTAAGTAGCGTCGGACTTTGAATCTTTGGGATTTTGGTAAGCGATGGATGGAACGGATCAAATCCAGAGGTCAGACTTGAGTGTACAAAAACATGACCTGAGACTTTTTTTTCTGTCCACGCTGACGAATCCATCAGTTTATTGTTATCGATGAGGTTGATAAAGACTAGTTTCCAGAAGCCTACGAGGCTCTGCAAAGTACAAGACAATCTTGATATCAGAAACACAAAAAAAGCCATTAAGTCGACTAGCCAAAGCCACATTCCAGTTTTGTATTTTTTTGTACAGATTTACTTTTTGTATAACTGTTATTTGGCACTTTAATCGGTTTATGGATTATTTACATATATCACTGGATTCCTTAAACTTATTTTAAAAAAATAAATAGTCATTTTCTTAACACAATGCATCTGTGGAATTTAATGTCTGTGTTTGTTTTTCACTGCTGCACAAATCACACAATCATCTGTTGATCCCAGAGAAAGAGGCGTGGCCTAGTGCGAACATAAACCAATTCAGCTGCTATAAACGTTTCATTCGCACCACATCTTACAACGTGTGTCATATCATATCTCAGAAGATCATACACACCTCTGATCAGTGTTTCAGTTCTGGACACTTTCATCACTTTTGCTAGAAGTGATCAAGACATAATTGGTGTTTAATATTTTCACTGGTCTATTTAAGCGCCCAACATCTGATCTTGATCCAATTAGACGATATCATTTGCATATCTTGCTGACAATGTTCTTTTTACCATCCCGATGTGTATCAGTTCCCACGGTATCTTTTTCATATTTATAATTTAAGTCAACACAAGTCAACTTGTCGAGAAAACACACATCCACTATGTACGCTTAAACCCAACCTAGCTCTGTATCTAAACTCTAGTTGCGTTTGTTAAATAATTCTTGCTATAAATAAGCATTGAACATAATTTATTGTGCATATGCAGTAACTGAACCTAAACCTGAACCTAATGAACGAGAGATGTTGTGTTTAACCACATTGTTGCACTACGTAGAAAATCCATCATCAAACTTTTGTGGGCGGCCCTAAAGGAGCGATTCCAAACTGAGGTGAGCTAAACAACTGTGAGGACAAATCAGAAACATATTGCAAGACTTCAGAGGTAAACAGATGCTGTAGTGTTTTGTTTGCAATCAACAACAAAAATATTTATACAAAGTCCTGAATCCTGGAATATGATGTGTGGCATCATGGGAGAAGAAACCCTCCATAGATGTGATTCAGTGCTGGTGATTCAGTACATTCAGGTGGTCATGTGACTCCATTTTCTCTCCACATGACGTTGCTGAGTCTCGACCTGAGCGACTGAAGCGACCCCAGATCATAACACTGTCTCCAGAGGCTTGTACAGTGGACACTATGCATGATGGGAGCATCGCTTCATGCGCTTCCCTTCTCACCCTGACACGCCCATCACTCTGGAACAGACTCAGTCTGGACTCGTCAGGTCACATGACCTTTTCCCATTGCTCCAAAGTTCAATATGTAGTATTTGAAGCCTTTTTTTCCTTGAGGAGTCTCACTAACAAGTGGATTTCATATGAACACTCAGCTGTTTGGTCCCAGTCCTGTGAATTATGTGTGTATGGAAATGCTCTTACTTTTACTAGTAAACATATCTCTGATTTCTACTGGACATCTTTTACAATGCAGCTTCACCAAACATTTAAGTGACCTTCAAATCATGCGGGATGTTTTTTTTTTTAATGGTTCAGCACTATCCTTCCAGGACCTTTCAGCAGTTTCCTTAGTTGTTTTCTTTGCTTGATGCAGGGCCTTTTTGAAAAAGGGACTTAGACTCTTTTCGGCTAGGCAGCTCTTAGATTAGTGTCTAACATTAGTTTTGGCTCATTTGTACTGACATGTTTATTCCTAAAAAGCTGTTTTGTCAAAGTGACCATTGCTAAAAGTGGTGTATAAATAAAATATAATTTAATTAAAACATTTGCCTGGTAAAAATGTTGAGTAGTGCATCAGGGGATGAGATTGATAGAATTTTTATAAATTAATTAATTAATCAATTTATTTATTTATTTATTTAAAAAAAATTTGCTGAACCAGCTGCTACATAAACAAAACGTATAAAATAAATTAACCCAAAAATCTAAGTTAAAAAGATCTCTGGTGAACATTATGTAAACACTCCATTCGTCCATCTGGCAGCTATAAATGTAGTGATAGTCTGGTGGATAAATGCCACACGCTGGTCCCGTGTGCCTCGTCTAGTTCCAGGATGGTTCCAGAACAGACATTATTGGATTTTTTTGTGAGTTTTGACCACCATGCATTTTTATTGAGAAAATGTTTTGGGATATTTTTCCTCTTCTTGATTTCTGTTTTCTCACTGACTCAGAGTCACTCAGCGTTGTCAAGGAATTAGCATGAACTCTGGCGGCACTAGTCTAGAGTGTCAGTCTAGCCAAAAGGGCCGAGTAGTGATTTTATACGTCTTGTTTTTTGAACGTGACTCCCAGTAACTTGGATTAGGCTAGAAAAGCGTCCAGAAATCCTAGCTACCAAGGCAGTCCCCTGCAGACATGCAGACATTAATCAAGGAGAAGTGGAACTACTTAGTGTGTGTGTGTGTGTGTGTGTGTGTGTGTGTGTGTGTGTGTGTGTGTTCTCGTACAGTGCACTTGATGCTCTAGGTGTCTGTCACTTGTGTATTCACACACACATAAGGTCTTGGTGGTGGACTCATTAATAGTGAAAACAACCCATTCACACTCACGCGCACTCTTTCACACCCTCACACACACACACACACACACACACACACACACGGCTTTGAAGCTAGGCAGCGTGTCTGAGTGCTTTCAGGAAGGCAGGATGTGTATTGGACTCACTTAAAACATCTTCCAGTGTATTCCTAGGCCATTAGGTGATCTGTGTGTGTGTGTGTGTGTGTGTGTGTGTGTGTGAGAGAGAGAGAGTGCGTGCTAAAGAAAGTGTACCTTACACCCACATCCACACCCACACACATAAAATCGCTCACGTGTTTGAAGGAAGTAAATCAACAATACAATTAACACACTTTTGATTCAAGGGCTTAGGGAACACTGAGGCAATGCTGTTGCTAGGCAACCGAGAAAAACAGAATGTGAAGACTCAGGCTAAAAACTGTGCTAGCTTTCACACGGCCTTCAAAGCCTTTAATATGGACAGGGGAAAGATATTCTGAGGAAGGAAATGACATACGGCTGTCAGGAACGTCAACATTTACCTCAGATATGTCGATAAATTACTAAAATAATTATACGGTAGAGATAAAATGGCTCTGTCATGCAATTAGCATTGATCACTAATCTATGTTATCATACACAGAAACATATACATGTGCTAGAATAGTTGTGACAAATCAGAAAAATATCTGTTAATTTATTAATTGATTGATTGACCATAAAGTCGGCCTGTCGTGTATCTCTATTGTTCTTTACAAGCCAAACTCACAAAACACTAGCGTTGTGTATACACACACACACACACACACACACACACACACACACACACACACACACATCCTCCAGCCTTAAACACACAAACACACCCCCTCTCACCTGAGCAGCATTGCTAAACCCAAATACACAACCCGCTCTGCTAAACGTTGCTTTTCCTCTTCACACTTTAGCTACGTGCTAATTAGGAAGTGATCAGCTTAATGAGCATAAACATCAAAGTCGAAACTGACTATCATTAGTTTGAGAAAACACATAAACACACACACATGCACCCCCCAAACACACACACAGGTTAGCTTAAGCCAAGGCTGTGTCTAAATCCCAAAGCCATAACTGATAACTTCCTGTCTTGTAGTAGTTTTCTTTCCCAAAATGGTGACTGGAATAAGATATGATTTTTAAAAACATGAGTAATATAACCCTCAATGTTTAAATAAAATGTATAGTTCGTTCCAGTAGGAATAGCACGGTGGCATAGCAGTTAGTTGATGATGTGTGATGATGGTCTTCTCCCTGTGCTTATTGGGTTTCCTCTGGTTTCCTCCCACAGACCAAAGACATGCAGATTAGGCGAACTAGCGTTCTCAAATCGTAGTGTGTGAATTAGCGTGTGCGTGTGTGTATGTGTGTGCGCCCTGTGCTGGATTGGCACCCCGTCCAGGATGTACTCTGCTTTGTGCCCAAGTCTCCTGGGAAAGGCTCCAGACCCCCACGACCTTGTATAAAGCGTTATATACCTTTATACGTTATATACACACGCGTTTCCTCTAGTTGCTGGAACTTTGTTCCTGATCTCCGCTATTTTAAATATCAAGCTTGCTGCTTAGCATGCTTAGTAGTTAGCCGGCTAACAATCTGTCTAGCTTCACCGTTTTTGCTGTGAGATCACATTAGCATCCTCGTGCTGCATGTTGTGATGCTGTTAACGCCGACCACGATGATGGTGATTCGCCTTTTCCGAGTCCTCTGAAACAAATTCGACAAAGGCGCGACGGAAACCAGCAAAGGAGCGGCGTACATCTTTTTCAAATTAACGCTAACAGCGAACTTAACCTCAGTAACCAAAACAAGCTAGTCTGTCGCGTCATTTAAAAACAAAACAAAACAAAACAAAAAAACTCATTTTATTTAAACAAAAAATTTTTCCTCGTGGGGATCATGTCTGAATTTTCAGTTTTTCCTGCGTCGGCGGGGACATTCGGTCCTGTTTTTGCGAAAGTCTGACACGACAGCTGTGTTTTCTTTGGGTGCTTATAGGGTGTGTGTGTGTGTGTGTGTGTGTGTGTGGTGTGTGTGTGGTTGTATGCATGACGTGCTGCCATGCCATGTTTCTGAAAATGTAAAAGCTGTCTAGCCTCACTCTAACACTTGTCATTCATTAAAAAAAAGGATTTTATTACAGATGTGTCATGTGATTTTGTCCTGCAATTTAGAATAAATAATTAATTTATTAGTCAGATGATTTCTGGTATGCAACAATAATTGATATGCACCAACTAGGCATAACATTAAAACCACCTGTAATACGCCCTGAGGCGTCGAGGCCTGGACTCCAATAGCCCTCTGAAGGTGTGTGTGGTATCTGGCACCAAGATGTCAGTATCAGATCATTTAAGTCCTGTAAGTGTATGAGATGGATCCTTCAAGGACCAAACTTATGTTTCCAGCACGTCCCACAGACGCTCGATCAGAGTGAGATTTCCGGATTCTGGAGGCGGAGTTAACACCTCAAACACTTTGTTCCTTAAACTGTTCCTGAACAATGTGCGCAGTGTGTCATGGCGCATTATCCTGCTGAAAGAGGACACTGCCGCCAGGGAACACCTGACAGTGTGTAACTTGGTCTGCAGCAACGTTTAGGTCGTTCTACAAGTCAAAATAACACCCACATGAATGGCAGGGCGCAGGGGTTCTCAGAAGAACATCTTCCAGAGCATCACATGGTCTCTGCCAGCTTGCCTTCTTCCCATAGTGCATCCTGGGGCTGACTCTTCCCCAGGTAGGTGACACGCAACACACACTCACAATCTCCCGTCCACCTAACATGAACGAAAAAGTGATCTATCAGACCAGGGCATCTTCTCCTACTGATGCTGGTGCAGTCCAGCGGTCCAGTTCTGATGCTTTTGGTTGAGGACACGGGTCATCATTGGCATCCCTGTCCGATCTGGAGCTACACATGCGCTATGTGTGTTCTGTGTTCTGATCTGATCTCATCTCTATCAGAACCAGCACTTACTTTTCCAACTACACTTCCATGGTGGACTACCCGGGCCAGCCTTCGCTCCCCACGTGTTTCAGTGAGCCTCGGTTGCCCAGGACCCTTCCTTCCTTGGATCACTTTTGGTACTAAATGTCCTGACCACTGCAGACTGGGAACATCACACAAGAGCCGCTGTGTTGGAGTTGCTCTGACCCAGTCGTCTAGACGTCACAGTTTGGACCTTCTCACAGTCACTCGGTTCCTTAATCTTGTCCACTTTCTTCTGCTTCCAGCACGTCAACTTCAGTAATTAAATGTTCACTTGCTGCCTAATGAATAAACCCCGCCCACTTCCAGGTGTCTTTGTAATTAGATAATCAGTGTGTTATTCACTTCATCTGTCAGTGGGGTCAATGTGTGTGTGTGTGTGTGTGTGTGTGTGTGTGTGTGTGTGTGTGTGTGTGTGTGTTTTTACTATGATGTTGTTTCTTTAAAAGGTACAAGAAAAAAGCAATAATATGTAATTGTAATAAAAGTTAGCAAGGACTAAAATTCTCTGTTCTCAAGTTCTATGTGATGTGTGTGTGTGTGTGTGTGTGTGTGTGTGTGTGTGTGTGTGTGAGGTCTGAGGCGAGAAATAAGATTTAAACTTGAAATGTCATTTCTCTGATAGTGTGTTAATTATGTGTCACACATTCTCTTTCTCTCTATATACATCACACACACACACACACACACACACACGCACACACACACGCACACACACACACACACACACACACACAGATCAGCGTGAGTCATTGAATCTCAATAGGTTGAGCTGACGGATGTATTATTAGCACTAGGGTAATATGTGCGAAAACAAGTTTATGGATGTTCTTAGTGAGAGGCGGCGCAGGGTCAGGGAGAGGTGTGTGTGTGTGTGTGTGTGTGTGTGTGTGTGTGTGTGTGTGTGTGTGTGTGTGTGTAGGAGAGAGAGAGAGAGAGAGAGGTTACAGGATGGAGGTTCGTCCTGTTCTTCAGCCCTCCAGCTACACGGAACACATCAGTCCATCATCAACCACACACACACACACACACACACACACACACACACACACACACACACACACACACACACACACAGAAAACCCAGGTGGAGACACACATGCTAATAGAATATGAATGCCTAAAACACACACACACACACACACACACACACACACACACACACACACACACACACACACACACACACAGTGGCTATGCGATGACATGTTTAGGATCCAGGAGCAGTGTGTGAGCCTCACACAGTGCCGGGGTTGTGCTGACACATTTAGAGTTCAAACACACACACCCACACACACACACACACACACACACCTACACACACTCACACACACACGGGCTGGGGTGAAGTCAAGGGCGACAGGATAGATAGTGATGGACTGACAGGCTCTGTTACACACACACACACACACACACACACACACACACACACACACACACACACACACACACACACACGTCAGTCTCCTGAGGTATTCACTTCCTCAAAAAATGAAGGGAAAGGGAAATCAGCAAGATGTCAAACATGCATACACACAAAGCCGCATTCTCTCCCCTTCTCTCTCTCTCTCTCTCACACACACACACACACACACACACACACACACACACACACACACACGCTGGAAGTGCTGGAAGGTTAAAGTGGGTCTTGATGAAAATTGTCTTCCAATTGGTGTATAACCTTACGACCATCACACACACACACACACACACACACACACACACACACACACACACACACACACATTGTCACCGGCAGGTTATAAATAAAGCCTTCAGCTTTTTGACAGGAAGATCTGCATGTCCGCTGAATGAACTGGGGGTGACTCCGTGTCTTTGTCTGCGTGTGTGTGCGTGTGTGTGTATGTGTGAGTGTGTGCATGTGTGATCAACTAAATAATTCCATATCAAATAATTATAATTAATGCAATTAATATAATTAATAATTATAATTTATATAGTCCTGTGTTTACATTATTATTACTATTATTATTTTTATCATTATTCAGCTAATTCTAGCAAGATTAGTTCTCACACACTTGTTCAGGACACATTTTTAGGTTTAAACTTCACTTTCAATTCAAGTTTTAGAATTTCAGCACCGATCCCCAAACTGATCGCAGCTCAGATGCAGAGAGCAACTTTGTCTCTAAACTTCACACCGTAGAGCAACATAAAAAAAATTATAAAAGCAGAAAAAACCTTAATGTCTATTTGGTAATTAAATTTCTAAAATAGAAAAAGGTACTTCACATTACAAACTTAAATTATACACTTAAAATATTGTTGCAATATAGAGAAAGTAAAGATTATAAAAAGGTCGGCTTATGGCAGGTTTAATTCTAACTATAGTTTTCTAATCAGAATGAAAAGTTTGTATTTAAGGTTAGTGCAGTCTGGTTTCAGGTCTCAATCAAATCCTTTTTGGAAAACCTCCAAATTAAAACATATGCATGTAAGCGACATGTTAGAAACTCAAAATGGTTAATAGATATGTATTTATTAAAAGAAAAAATATATAGGTACATCATAGAAATGTGAAATTTCTAATTCAGACATTCAGGTGGTATTGTGAGTTACTGTTAAAATTAATATGAAATGGTTACAATTTGGACATTATAATTAACATTATAACTAATGCACAGCATTTTGACTGTTTAAGGAAAGTTTTCATATAAAAACATGCTGGAGAGTAAAAAATGGCTCAACAATTTGATTAATTTGAAGCTTAATGGTTAAGATATGGACAACAAAAATCACAGAAAAGTTTAATTTAGGAACTTCATGCTGAAAAGATTTTTCTGATCAAAAAACTCAGTTATGAATGTGAAGAAAATGTTTAATGTAAAATGTTTCATATGATTCAAATTAGGACATAAATTAGGGTCAAGGGTCAATTTAAATTTGTGTGGTTTATCTACAATCAACATCAAAAATCCTGAGATTGTAGTTTTGTGCCAATCAACAGAAACACAGGATGCTGTCTCGAGAGGAACGATAATGATGATGTGATGTGACGATGAGGCAGTGGACGAGGAAGAAAGGCTAAATTCTGAAATTGAAGGAAATATTTCCTCAGGTGCTATTTATAGATTTTGACAATAAACTTGTTGTCAGTAATTCGAACTTCCTGAAACTCGCATAACGAATGTATAACAACTTAGTTATTGTTAGAAACAAAGGAACAGGTTTAAGACATACGTTCACTTGGATAAATATAGTTCGAAAATTAGACCAAATTGTTTAAAATATAAATTTGTGGTGAAATGTGGGTGAAGAAGTGTTTTTATTCAAAGACTCAAAGAATAAAAACCTACAATCAGTAACAAACCAGGAGTCACAACAAGTCAATTAATTCATTTAAAGTGATTGCGTTAAATCAAATTGTGTGTGTTTTATTTAAGTGGCACTTCAAACGCTGCTCACGTGTTGTGTTGGAATGTAACCATGATGACGATCACAAATAAGTTTTGGCTCCCTGTGTGGCGACGCCGTGTCAGAGGTATAATTATACACAAGGGAATGATTTATAAACTCTAGCGTCGTGAAACATTTCCATTAAACAGTGACAATTAGTGACAATTCTATTAAACAGAGCCAGGCATCACCACAGGTACTCTAATGTGTGTGTGTGTGTGTGTGTGTGTGTGTGTGTGTGTGTGTGTGTGTGTGTGTGTGCATGGTCAAACCACATTAAAAAATCCTCAGTCACTGTGGGTTACGTTACCGTGAAATAATCAAGATTTCAGACATACAGTTCAAGCTTGTAAGCATAATGTTAGTTTAAATTTATGGGTCAAAGGTCAAGTTTGATATTTAAACCTAAAGTTTGCACATTTTTTTTTGCCCAGTTAAACTATTGTTAAAACTGTAGATAACATTTACGGTTTTAACTGGTAGCAGATTAAAAGAAGTTGAATTTAAATATACATAATATTTAAATATTATAATAGTGTTTAGAAAAAAAAACTTTCCAATGGTGTTGACTGATGATACGTAGATAGTAATTAGTAATCCAGTGGATTCAAGGATCAAATCAATGATGGAAACGTAAGCACTGTTGTAAGTCGCTCTGGATAAGAACTTCTGCCAAATGCCTAAATGTAAATGTAAATGGTTGATATTTTAATAATTTAATAATACCTTGGCATTCATTTTGTTTTTTTGTTTTTCAAACTCTAGCAAGACAGTAAAAAAATTTTTTTAAATAACTTATAATTTTTATTTTTCACGTTTTCATTGTATTCATTTAATATTAATACTGAAATATGTATATAGTAAAATATTTATGACATATGATACATATGAAGTCATTAAAGTAAAGAAAAAACTTTGCAGCCACATGACAAGAAATCAATGGGAGAGATAAATAAAAGATAGATAGACAGATGAGCCAGTGGAAAAATGTCGTTTGTGTACACTGAGGGGATGGTAATATTCTGCCGAATGTTTCTTTGCAACACTAATATAAATTTGTCAAAAAGTTGCCCAGCTCAGGGTCAAAGGTCAATCTGAGGCAGATTTGAGGATAAAATTAGATTTGCGTTAATGTAACATGTTAATAACTATTATGGCAGATTAAAGTTGGGCTTCGTTTTGTTAGGGGTCAAAGGTCAACGTAGGGTCCCTGTTCAAACTGAAGCTCCACAGTCACCTAAACTTCAGCTTCACGGCAAACAGCAACAGGAGGGACGGGCGACGTTCCGCTGGAAGAAACACAGAGGCAGGAAAACTTCCAACTTCTCCATTCCGACATTTCAGAAATATTTTAATGGTCATCAGCTCGCTCGTGCGCGCGCACACCCACACCCACCCACACACCACACACACACACACACACACGGCGGTGGTGTTTGACAGTCCCACTGTATAAACGTTGTGATTGATTCGGTGTTGAAAAAGAACCACATGCTTCGAAGGCAAAGTTTCGTGCTTATGGCTCAGAGAAGAAAGGCTGGGTGTTGCTTTTATACACTTGGAGTAATGAGACAGAGCTGAACTTAGCTCAGCATACATTTCAGCTCGCGCGCGCGTGCACACGCACACACACACACACACACACACAGAGGGGATAATGTGCACATGCTAAAACACTGCGGTCAAAAGTGCACCTGCTGAATATGGAAGCGAGCTCTTAAATCACTGGGCTCGTTTGCAGTTTAAAGGAACAGACGGGAAAAGTGTTTGTGTGATCGTGACGAGGGGGAATTTAAGGGCAAGAAATGACCAGTAATAGCCAGAAAAAAAAGTGCACCAGTACACGGCCCCGGCACAACAACAAGGTACGTGGGAAAATGTCACAGCCCATCATGAATGATTTTCAAATGTGAGCAATTTTTTCCGCACTCTGTCCGGCCTGCTTTCGACCCCTTACAACAAGGGCATGTAACATTTTCCCCTTCCTGGGCTGAGTCAGGCTTCAGCAAAGTGGCCTACTAAATCACCGCGCCAATAAAGAAAGACACAGGAAGTGCTATATGTGGAAAATGACAGCATAGGCCATGTGCCGTCCTGCGATGGGCGTGGTTTCACCGGCCGACGCCACAAAGGCTCATAATGCACAGATCACGTTAACACTTAGCGAACGTATATCCAGCATCACGGCGGCGCATTAGCTAACCATCACGCCTTTCCAGATAGTAAATGTTCCCGCGCCTTTATGCTCGGATTTATTTCACGAAATTCAGATTTATTGTGCCGAAGCCACTCCATGATAGGAACACAACAAGAAACGAGCTGAAATATAATTGGAGTGCAATTGGAACAGGCCCGGAGCCTTGAGAAAGGCTGAGCAATGCCAAAAAGGAGGAGAGCAATTACGGCTAGTGCACCGCATGATGCCTCTCTACCAGCGAAATGGCCCTGTCTGCAATTTGTGCTGTAATTTCGGCCTCTTAAAGCTGTTTCTTTGTACCTACAATTCATCAAAACATGAACATCAAAGCCACAAAAACATCTGCGCGCACACACACACACACACACACACACACACACACACACACACACACACACACACACACACACAAGCGTAGGGGGTGAGTGCCGATATATCAATTCAAATCTCATCAGGTCTTTCTGATATTATCGCAACATGTTATTTAAAAATCTGGACATTTACATCTGTTTTAAACTTGAAACAGAGTTTTAAAGGAATGTTTAATTTACCTAAAAAGTACTTGTGCAATGTGCTGTATTCGTCACGCACCCACACTGAGAAATGTTACGAAATCGCATCCATCAGGATTAAAACAAAAACAAAAAGTTACAGTAACGATGTGATCTTTCTACGTTTTAACCGATACTGTCGACTCTTACAGAGAAAAAAGTCACCATGTGAGATTCTGCTGAAATATTTTATATGAAGTTCCCAAACTTTAAGTAGCTACACCACTGGAGACGCTCCTGTCCCGCTATGGGACTCGCAGGTTGACGCTGGTAAGAGAAGCGGCGACATGTTTCCTGTCCCTGTGTGTCTGATGTGTGACAAACGGACATCTGAACATGTCATCAATACCTGCGATGCTGTACAGTGATGAATCCGCATGTTCGTCTCAAACGATTCCTCGGACATTTGATTAGCTTCATCTCGTCTCTTTAAAACCACTACAACATTTAATTATACTGAGCAATCTGACTGGACGAGAGGCGACTCTTTGTCTCTTTGACTCTTAGTAATAACCTACATGTCCTTTTTTTATGCCTAAGCCGAGCTACAAAGCTAACTAGCGGCTAACGCAAGGCTGAAACCCAAACCCCTCTCTAACCCCTGATCAAGGGCACTACTCGGTGTGTGGCACAAGGGAGTGTACACCCTACATAGTGCACTAGCTTTCCATTTAACGCTATTTGGGATTCGACCCCAGAACCCGGAAGTTAATGGAGCTGATATTCTAAAGTGTAATCAGTGTAAATCTGCAGTAAATCTGGTGAGTTTCTCAGGACTGACCACCTCCTCCATGGTTTATTCTCCTCACCTGTGGGCTACAGAGAACCGCTCAGAGTTTAACGCGACTCTCACCTCCTGTTCATTACACTGACTGTCACTCGTTAAATGTTGCTCGCCATATAAATAACTAAATAACTGATGACGTAAAGGAAAAAAATCATAAACTGTTAATAACAAATGTTTTTTTTGTATAAAAAAAAGTTGTATAAAAGAAATACCGTATTCGAGGTGGTGCTGTTGTGCTGAATATACGACGATGACATTCAATACAACAACATGACCTTTGGTTTTGATTAAATAAAGCTTTGGGAAGGTGAGAGCATGCTGCTAGTATAGTTAGCTTGTTCTGCTAATCTAATGTGACCTGGAACGTAGCCTTGCATGGAAGGTACAGTAAATCAGACACATGATCATTGTGCTACTTCATTAGTCTTTAACTTAGTCTTTAGCAGTAGTTATACACCCACAAGAACCTAAAGTACACAAGCTCACTAATCTGAATGTTAACGTTCCGACTTGTTGCACACATTTGCTTTCTGAACTTTTCCGATGCAAGATGGAATTCATGTCTTTTAATAAAACGAGTGTTTGTGGCTACTATAACCTGAACAGGACTGGGAACGCGTCCTCGGACCTGAGCGGTAACTATAAACACTTACGCTTCATCGTAACTTGATTATTTTCCCATGATGTCATAACATGGAGTTTTATTCCTTACTTATCATTCATGTTCGCATTTCTGCCTGACCGCGCGTTGCTGGAACTCGCTACACAACTGTTGAACCCGGTCCTGATGCTGTCCTTTGGCTCACACGGACCCGACCCGCTAAACATCGCGCCGCAAGTACAAATATCTTAAACCGTCATCTACACGGCTGTCAAAAGCCCACAGTGTATGATTTAAGAGTGTTCAGTTTCAATAAAGAAATTCAGTTGTTATAGATATTTAATAGCTGCCGCTTTGTGTCTGTTTGCTCAGCTTCATGGGAGAGAGAGAGAGAGAGAGAGAGAGAGAGAGAGAGAGCTAATGGTGTTTAGAGAAAAAATTCAAACAGTCGTAAAACTTTTCTTTTTTGTACATGAGACATTTAAGTTCAGCCCGATTGACCTCTGGAAGCACGCGGTTGCCGGTTGGCTCGCCGTCTTACCGTTTGGCCGAAGAGTCGAGAAAGCGAGAACGCATTAAATAAACGCTCTAATTGGTCATTAGGGACGAGGCGGAGGCGAACCTCTCGCGCGGGCGCCGCTGACATCGTGCCGAACTTCACCTGGAAATTTGCACTGTGGACTAATGCTACATGACTTTTTACTGCCGATCCACGGAGCGCTCGCTCGCGGTAACGAAGCTCGGGATAAAACCTGCAGCGAAAACCGTTAGAGGCGCCTGAGGGCCGAGAGACATGAGAACCTGAGAGAACCAACACCAGCACGCCAACTACTGAACACGAGGCTCCCGACGGGAGAGGGTCTACTCGCACAGCGTGTGTGTGTGTGTGTGTGTGTGTGTGTGTGTGTGTGTGTGTGTGTGTGTGTTTTGCACATTTTTACTTCCATGGAGTTTGTAAAGTGCTGAAGCCCAATTACTTATTCATTTACATCACTGCACACACACACACACACACACACACACACACACACACACACACACACACACACACACAACAGACTAAACCAGACATAAAAGATACAACAGATACACAACATACACACACACACACCCCATACACACGTTATTAGATTAATACGTACAGTATATAAACCATATAAACTTCTTGTTCTCCTCCATCTGTATAACTTAAGCAGCCGGTCAGATGCAACACCGAAATGAAAAAAGAGATGGAAAATGCATCAGTAAGAGCGGATGATGTCACTCTTGGGGGCGTGTCTTTTCTTTACAAGTCAATAAAAAGGGTATTATATATAAAATGTCAGATTTCTGCGCGTCACCGTGTTGCTTTAAACTTTCAATAGTTTGACTCGAGACTTTTCACTTTAATCTCACCGGTTTAGCCTTCGCGCTCTCACGAGTTAGCCAGCCGCCATTTTCACTCTCTATGTGTTAACGACTTTTATCTCGTTAACTTTGGTTTCCTACATTACAGCTCTGCTCGTTAACTTCCTCTGATGTTAGCGTTAGTTACCATTAGGTCACTTTCACTGAATCTTACTAGACAAACTGTTGTTTGCTTACGTTTTTTTAATAAACTAGATTTCCGTCACTTTGATTGCCTTCCTCATTCAATTAACTCTCTCCCTCCCCCTCTCTCTCTCTCTCTCTCTCTCTCTCTCTCTCTCTCTCTCTCTCCCTCTCTCTCTGTCTCTCTCTCTCTCTGTCTCTCTCTCTGTCTCTCTCTGTCTCTGTCTCCCTCCCTCTCTCTCTCTCTCTCTCTCTGTCTCTCTCCCTCTCTCTCTCTCTCCCTCTCTCTCTCTCTCTCTGTCTCTCTCTCTCTCTCTCTCACTCTCTCTCTGTCTCTCTCTCTCTGT